>JAVJIF010033373.1:0-33269 GCA_038442645.1 Agave tequilana
TTTTGGAAATTAGTTTTAGAAACTTTAAGGTTTGGAAAAACGATTTTTGGAAAAATAAGTTTTTATAAAAGAGGATCTTTATCAAAATGTTTTAACATGTTAGAGTAGTGACTTATGATCATACTCCTATTTTTATAAAGTCCAAAACCTCAACCCAAAAGACCAAACCCAAAAACCCAAGTTTTTGTTTCTGCAGAGTCTGATTTTTCAGATCTGACAGAAGCCGGTCGACCGTCCGGGTCGACCGACGTGCACGCTGTGCATGTATGCACGTCGGCCGACCGCTCGGGTCGACCGGGCACTTTACAGTGCTCTTGTTTGTTTGGGTCGACCGGGGCGGTCGACCGATGTCCCCCAACGGTCAAAAATATGACCGTTGACGGTCGACCGTCCGGGTCGACCGGCAGCTGTCAGAAAAGTCTGACAGACTCCAACAGCTATATTTTTCTGACTGTTTTTGTTGGGATATTCACCCAACGAATTTCTCTGCCAGTTTTACCCTGTCTTTCATCCCCTATAAATAGGTGGTCACTTCAACATGATAAGACAACAATTTTACAACATTTGACAAGTGATTTTTCAAGTCTTCATTTTAGAAAAAGATTTCCAAAGCCAAAATTTTCAAACACCCTTTGAAGCCTATACCTCTACTTCACTCTAGTCTTGCACTTCACAATCCCAAAATTCTACATCTACATATTGGTTATAGGATTGTGCTAAGTGAGCTATTTGTGATCAAGTGTGATCATCCTTCTTCTTGAGCGAAGTTGTAGAGGCATCGGCCTCAAGTGAGCTAGTGTGCTCCGGGTGGTGTTGCAGCATCACGAGAGATCGGACAAGTGTGTCCTTGTATTGGCGATCCAGTGGGATCAACAATAGTGGAAATCCTTCAAGTGTGAAGGCGGGGACGTAGAGCGTGGCTCGAACCTCGGAAACATATACTCGTGTTTGCGTTTGCTCGAATTTTCTCTAAACTCAAACTCCTTTATTTCTTGCACTACTTATTGTGTTTATTAGTGCTGTCTTTTAATTTGAGCAATTTGTTAAGTAGAATTTTTAATTCCGCATATTGTCATATTTCATATAGCCATCACCTATTCACCCCCCCTCTAGGTGATTTCAATGGTATCAGAGCCTAACCCTAGTATTTGGTTAACCACCTTAGGGAGATCCATACATTTGGCTATATAGTTGTTGCATTTATATTTGATTGTGCATTCACATTTGTATTCATGGCATCCCTTGACTTTTCTAGCATCAAGTCCCCACCTAAGTTTGATGGCTTGAACTTCCCTATTTGGAAGGTCAAGATGAACCTATTTCTAAAGTCCTAGGTGTTAGAGTAGCTAGGGCCATAACTAAAGAATTTGTAGAACCTCTCACCGATGAGAGTTCATGGTCGAGGACACCTCCAAGGACTATGAAGCTAATGCTAGAGCCCAATATGCTTGACCCAAGCTCTAAATGAGGATGACCTATCTCGCATCATTAATTGCAAATCCGCATTTGAAGTTTGGAACATTTTAATTGTGACTCATGAGGGAATGTCACAAGTCAAAAGATCTAAGATTGACTTGTTGCGTTCTCAATATGAGAATTTCTATATGTTTGATAATGAGAGCATTGATGACATGCTCACGCGTTTCACCAAGATTTAATGCCTTATTTTCTTTAGGTGACGCAATCAACAATGACCAAAAGATAAGGAAGGTCATTAGAGCTCTTCCCAAAGCATGGGAAGTAAAGGCAACCACCCTCAAGGAGCTCAACGATAGGGAGGAGATGGACTTCTCCGGTTTCATCGAAAATCTCAAGACACATGAGATGGAGATGAAAGTAAGAGAAGAAAGGGAGGCGCCAAAGAAGAAAGCACTCGCCTTCAAAGCCACTCCAACCGTTCACGAAGAGGATGACTCATCGGAAGATTGCGATGAGGACTTTGCCAAGCTCATCCGGAAGGTGGGCAAGATGTTTTACAAGAAGGGGAGGCAAAGCAACTTCCGAAGAGGAAAAACCTCAAGGAAGATATGAAAAGAAAAGAGAAGAACCCGGTCCTTGCTTCCATTGCAAGAAGATCGGACATCTCATCACCGATTGCCCCGCTCTCCAAGCCACAACTTCCAACAATGGGCCAAAGAAGAAGAAAGCTATGGTGGCCACTTGGATGACACGGAGTCGGAATCCGAAGAGGAAATCGATGCCGCGCACATGTGCTTCATGGCACATGGGGAGGATGCAACTAAGGTAAGTCATGATAACTCTATAGATGATGATGAGTTAACCATGGATGAGTTAGCTCAATTTTTGAAGAGTTACAACATAGATATGAGATTTCTCAATCTCAAAATAAAAAGTTGAAAAAGGAAAATGACACTTTGAAAAATAAAATTGATATTGTAGTTAAAGAAAAAGATGATTTAGCTAAGGCTTTTAAGAATCTAAAAATTGATTTTGAAAAATATAAACTAGCTTGTAAGGGGAAAACCCCCATTGCATCATGTAACAAAATGAATTTTGAAATTCAAAAATGTGTTGAAACTTTAGATAATACTTTAAAGAAGTGTGCTTTTGTTTTAAATAAATTTGCTTCTAGGTTTCCCAAAGGAGTAACCCAAGGGAAACACACTCACCATCAACATGCACGGAAACATGCACACACACATAAGCATGCATACATGTATGGTAGTGGTAGAATTTATGTTTGCACTCATTGTGGCCGCAAAGGCCATTTAGAAAAATTTGTTTGCTAAACATAATATGAACAATAAATATGTTTGGGTTCGTCCCGGTACTAATCCAAAAGGACCCAAAAAGATATGGGTACAAGAGACCCACCAAACTTAAATGATACAGGTGGATCTTCTTCCTCCAAGACTTAGGGGGAGACGGTGCCCGGGTGGTGGATGCAACAAGGCTCAAAGAACACATCGCGCTTGCATCGCTATCATGGAGGCACCTATTTTGGAGATTGCCCGCGTTTGGTAACTTCTCCATTTAAAAAGTTTTAATTTTTGGTTATATATACAAATGCATAGGATTGATAGTTTACTTTTATGCTACATTGTTATATGTTAGTGTAAACCTACATCTCTATCTGATTGTGTATATGCCATGTTTTAATTTTGATATCTTGTCTTTTATGCCATATTTGTTGAATGTCCACATGTCTAGCCTAGATTATATATCTATATATACACATTGTATTTCAAAACTAGAAATAAATTTTGTAAAAATTTCATATTCAAAGCAAATACATTAGAGATGGCAATTGTGCACCTCAACTCATTCATGAGGAATCAAGAGGATGAAGTTCAGAACCTTCACTGGGTATTCGGCTTCAACATCTCTAAATCTTTGCTTTTAGTATGATAATTAAGAAAATTAAAATTAAAATATTATGTGTAAATTTTGTTGATATGATAACTAATGAAGATTTAAAACTTGTTATTATAATTTGGTATGTTAATATATCCTGCTTGTTATTTGTTAAAAATTTCTTTTAAATTTTTTTTTGGGCTTGACAGATTTTTGGGCAAAGCCGGCCGACGGCCTTGAGCTACGGTCGACCGACTTCGCCTGAAAGATTGATTTTCTTCCTTTCCTATTGCCGGCCGACCCGTACGGTCGACCGCGATATCTGTCAGTGCTCTCGGGTTTTCTGGGCCGACCGACCGGGTCGACCGCTCTGTGTTACAGAGCTCTCGGGTTTTCTGGGTCGACCGACCCGGTCGGCCGTTCGTCGATTTCATGCCCTAATCTGCCTATTTATAACACTCTTTTCTCTCTCTCCTCTCATTTTCTCTCCGGCGATCCAACTTCTCCTTTCTCTCAAAAATACATTTCTCTCATTCCCACTCAAATTCCATCTAAATCCTAGTTTGATTTCCTCATTTTGTGTTAGATCTTCACTCTCAGGGCCTTCTCTCCATCAGATTTCAAGGATTTCCAGATCTAGGGTTTGGGATTCCCATTTTCAGGTAAAAATCTCATTTTTAGTGTAAATCTTGATCTCTAGCTTTAAGAATCTCAATCCCTTGTCAAGATCTTTAGGTTTCATTGTTGATTAGATCAAGCCCTAACCACTTTAATCTAAAATCATCCATTTTCTCCAAAATGTCTAAAAGATCTAGGAGTGAGAAAGGAAAAACTGTAGTTCCTTCCTCATCCTCCACCCCTAAACCTAAACGTCCCTTCGTTAATAATTTGCTGAAAATCGTTTCATCCAACTTTCTAAGAAATCAGTCATTTCAGGGAGATGTGTTATTCTCAAAGATTTTGAACATCTCCAAATCCCTCGCATCCTGAAAAGAAACTCTTTGGACAAATTCATGGCCATTAGGGAACCTGTGTACCCCTCCTTAGTGCATTACTTCTATGCAAATTATGCTTTTGAGGAAATCAAGTTAGATCTCGAGTTCTAGGGAGAGATATTGACATCCCCCTATCCCAATTTGCTGATATTTTGCATCTCTCCTCTAGAGGAGTTGATGTTTACTCCTCTGATCTCCAGGATTTTGAGTATCCGGCCGGTGAGTCTGCGCTCACCGCGTCTACCTTGATTCACGGGAATGACAATCCCAGTTTGGTTAAGAATGAGGAAGTGAACAAGTTCACATTCACCGCCCAAATTCTAGCCAAATTTATATTCTATAACATTTTACCCAAGTCTGGTGAGTATAGCAATGTCAGGGGTCCAGTTCCTCTAATCATCTATTGCCTTCTGAAAGGCATTAAGATTAATTTCTCACATTTCATTGCTACTCATATGGCCTCAGATTAGATCCGCATGCCCGGTAGGCTCTTGCCTTATGGAATGCTTATCACTTATCTTCTTCAGAAACTAGGTTTTGATCTGTCTTCAGAGAGTCCGTCCCAACCCGCTGTGAACTTAGACAGCGTTCTTTTGAAGAGGATGCAGGCTCAGATTCGTCGAGCCGCTCCTGAGCAGCCTCCTCCTGTTCAGCCCCGGGTCTTCTTCGGCCCCAGGGACATCCTCTGCTCCCGGACCATCTATATCTCCTGATTTTCAGTCTCTCATTTCTTCTGAGATTCGCTCTCAGATCCAGGAGCATCAGTCTTGGATCGAGCAGCGAGATGCAGCCCTTCGTGCGGATATGGAGCAGCGAGATGCAGCCTTTCGTGCGGATATGGACTTGCGCTTTCAGGGAATTCGCAATGACATGTCTTACTTTGCTGACTCCATGAGATACGTGGACTCGCAATTTGAGGCTCTCTTTATGAAATTCAATATGCTTGGTCCTGATCCCACATCCATTGCCCGACCACTCCATCCTCCGGTCCTCCATTTCCTGCCAGAGATCCTTCTGCGGCTCCACCTCCACAGCCAGGTGTCGCAGGCATTGATCCAGAGGAGGCAGCAGCTTCTTCTTCTCTTCTTCAGAAGAAGACGATGATGGTGATGAGAAGATGGCTGAGGGTACTGCTGCAGAGAGCTCGTCTGAGGAAGACGATGATGAGGAAGACGATGTTGAGGAGAGCTCGTCTGAGGACGATGCTGGTGGTGCTGAGTGACCTGCCCCTTTTGATGATGTCAAAAAGGGGGAGAGTTATTGATGAGAGAGACTTATATTTTGTGTACTTGTATTTTGTATTTTGTGTTTGGACATCTTTTTGTGTTATTTTTAGTATTGTGGACATGTACTGGATATTTGATGTGTTTGTGTTGTGAACATGTATGAACATGATTATCTTTTATGGCATGAGTTATTTTAGGCATGGACTTGTATATGATTGCTTTATTTGTGTCGCTCATCTATGCCTAAGTACCTTTTATATTTTTGTATATGCATGTGCTTCTATGTATTTTTTGTATATGCATGTGTTGAGGGGGAGCTTCACTTGAAGTCTCCACCCAAATATTTGTAATAACTATATATGTTTTGTCATCATCAAAAAGGGGGAGATTGTTGCCCAAAGGCCATTAGCCCAATATCCCGATGAATATTTTGATGATAACAAACCATATTTAGTTATGTATTAACAATTTTGTTTTAAAAGGATTTCAGGTTAAAACAAGTTAATTTGACGGCTCCACTATCAAGACTCACAAGTTTGGACGCCGCTAAAGATTTGCATTCCCAAGCTAAGCACATTAGAAAGCTTCGGGAACAAGATTTTGAAGAAAAGACCAAGTCAAGATCAAGACAATGAAAAAGTCCAAGATTTGTATTTTTACTTTTCTTTTAGACTTTTTGTCAAAACCTAGATGTTAGAAGTAGAGTTATGGGATTATCACTTTCACACACATCTTAGTTTGGTTCATGGCTTCAAAAGGGATTTCAATTTCTATTTCCAACTTAGTTTTAGAGTTAACATATTTTTGGAAATTAGTTTTAGAAACTTTAAGTTTTTGGAAAAATGATTTTTGGAAAAACAAGTTTTTATCAAAGAGGATCTTTATCAAAATGTTTTAACATGTTAGAGTAGTGACTTATGATCATACTCCTTTTTATAAAGTCCAAAACCTCAACCCAAAAGACCAAACCCAAACCCAAGTTTCTGGTTTCTGCAGAGTCTGATTTTTCAGATATGACAGAAGCCGGTCAACCGTCCGGGTCGACCGACGTGCACGCTGTGCATGTATGCACGTCGGCCGACCGCTCGGGTCGACGGGCACTTTACAGTGCTCTCTGTTTGTTTGGGTCGACCGGGGCGGTCGACCGATGTCCCCCAACGGTCAAAAATATGACCGTTGACGGTCAACCGTCCGGGTCGACCGGCAGCTGTCAGAAAAGTCTGACAGACTCCAACAGCTATATTTTCTGACTGTTTTTGTTGGGATCGTCACCCAACGAATTTCTCCACCAGTTTTACCCTGTCTTTCATCTCCTATAAATAGGTGGTCACTTCAACATGATAAGACAACAATTTACAACATTTGACAAGTGATTTTTCAAGTCTTCATTTTAGAAAAGATTTCCAAAGCCAAAATTTCCAAACACCCTTTTGAAGCCTATACCTCTACTTCACTCTAGTCTTGCACTTCACAATCCCAAAATTCTACATCTACATATTGGTTATAGGATTGTGCTAAGTGAGCTATTTGTGATCAAGTGTGATCATCCTTCTTCTTGAGCGAAGTTGTAGAGGCATCGGCCTCAAGCGAGCTAGTGTGCTCCGGGTGGTGTTGCGGCATCACGAGAGATCGGACAAGTGTGTCCTTGTATTGGCGATCCAGTGGGATCAACAATAGTGGAATCCTTCAAGTGTGAAGGCGGGGACGTAGAGCGTGGCTCGAACCTCGGAAACATATACTCGTGTTTGCATTTGCTCGAATTTTCTCTAAACTCAAACTCCTTTATTTCTTACACTACTTATTGTGTTATTAGTGCTAATCTTTTAATTTGAGCAATTTGTTAAGTAGAATTTTTAATTCCGCATTATTGTCATATTTCATATAGCCATCACCTATTCACCCCCCCTCTAGGTGATTTCAGAATGATCTCTCAACTATGACATTAGAAAACCTAATCGGTAATCTAATGGCATATGAAGTACAGTTAGAAGAAAGAAAGAAGGACGAACGACAACACCACTCAAAGAAGAAAGAACTTGCCTTCCATGCATCCTCCGACACGGACGATTCCGATGACGATGAAGAGGAGATGGCAATGCTTTCAAAGAAATTCAGGAGATTTCTAAAGCAAGGTAAATTCATATGCTTTAATTGCAATAAACCAGGTCATATGAAGATGGATTGCCCATTGCTCAAAAATAAAGGTAAAATCAAGAGCAAAAAGTTCAGAAAGAAGAAAAACTATGAAGCCTCATGGGAGAACAGTGATTCCTCATCTTCTGACGAAGAAGAATCCACTGAACATGTCAACCTATGTTACATGGTCATAGAAGATGATGAGGTATCATTTACTGAACTTTCTGATGCATTTCATGAATTGTTAATGATCTAAAGCATGAAAACTGAAAAATAAAGTTTTTTCAAAAGAAAATGAAAAACTTTTAAATGAAAATTTATGTTATGCTTTACAAGTATCTTCTATAAATTCTCAACAAGATGAGTTTGAAAAAGTCATATCATCTTTGAAAAATGATAATGAGAAGTTTATAAAAGAGAACATTTTTCTTAAAAAGGAAACTGAGTCTTTGAATAAAAAGATTTCTATTTTAGATAAAGATATTTCAGTTTTCAAAAAGAAATATGAAGATATTTTGCAAAATGTGACTAAGTTCAATCAAGGAAAAGAAAAATTGAATGATTTATTATCTTTTCAGAAGTTGTCACATAATAGTTATGGTATTGGATTTGTTGAAAAATCTTCATATTGTAGTAATCCATATAGTTCTTTTGTAAAAGAAAGTTTAAGAAAAATAAGTTTATATGGATTCCTAAGAATTTAAGTATTCATGATAAAAATACCTATATTGCATCATACATTCATGATATATGTGATTCATGCAATTATGTGTATACTAACAGGTGAAAATCAAATTCTAAATGGATTTGGACTCCTAAAGGTTAATATGTTCTTTTATAATTGGTACCATCTAACGTTTATCTTGCAGGTACCATATAAGAAAATTGATAAGAACATATATATATACACATTCTATGATATATTTGTTTTCAGGGGGAGAACAAAGTATTTCTCTATCTGTTATAACCCAATTTCTGCAGGGGGAGGAAAATATAACCTATTTTCTGCAGGGGGAGCATATGTGCACACAACGTGTCATCATCAAAAAGGGGAAGAATGTTGGAACATGTTTCGATGAAGACATTTGTGAAGCATTTCATTTGGAGCTCTAACACACGACGAATCAAGAGTTCTTGATCAAGACTTCCCAAAGAGAGTTGATATGATGTGTTTGTAAATATGAAATAGCATGTCAAAAGCCTTGATGCGCACACACATATCATAGACCTATAGTCGACTTATAGTCTCTTATAGTCGACTAATCACTTGTGTAGTCGACTTAACCCAACTACTAGTCGACTAATCCTGTGTCTCAATTTAGACCCAACTCTCTGTTTGTCCATTAGTCGACTTGACAGACAACCTAGTCGACTAATAGATCTTATAGTCGACTAACCCTATTCCCTTAGTTGACTAATAGCTGATCCAGTCGACTTATAAAGTAGTTATAGTCGACTTGATTCAGTTATCCAGAAACCTGTCACTCGAACTTATCTTGACCTAGTCGACTAATACCCAAACCTAGTCGACTAATACCCAAACCTAGTCGACTAACCTTTGGAAAATTGCCTAGTATAGTCGACTAACTCAAAAGGCAAGTCGACTATAGGCAGTTTCTGACTGTTGGACGGTTTCTTTTATCTGGTCTTTTGTGCAACGTTTTCCAGCGTTTTAAACTTTTGAATTGCACCTGTAACTACCCTAACTTACCCTAGAGTGCAGCTATAAATAGGGGTTAATCTAAAGGCCAAATACCAATCCTAATCTTCAGTTTTCTAAGATCAAAAATTCTGCCAATCCTAAAAACTGTTCCCACTTCAGTTCTTCACCAAATTCTGATTCTCTAGTGAAGTTCTATGAAGTTTCTCCTATACTAGACCTTGTCCACGTTCATACACAGTACCAAGGCTTATAGGAAAGTGTTGTAATACTCAAAGCAATCATTGTACACGGGTGTCTTCTTGGTGTAGAAGCAGTTGTACAAGGTGAAGTTTGTTCTCTTGGTGTAGAGAGAAGGTGTACACATCTGGCAAAGGGGATTTGTCAAGTGGTGTGCATGGTTGTGATTTTGGGTGTACAAAATCAAGGATAAAGGAAAATCTCAAGCGGGTGGCTTGGGGACTAGATGTAGGTCACGAGGACCGAACCAGGATAAATCTCTCGTGTTTGCGTTTGTCTAAACTTTTCTTAGATTTGATTCCTTTATTGCAAGTTTATTTATTTGATTAACTTTAATTCTTCTTTATTTAGTATTTGTGTTGACTTTGTATTTTAGATCCATAAGTGCCAACAAAGAAAGTCCAACAATTGGCATCATATCGGGACCAACACGCTTCTGGGCTCTGCTTTCTTGAGCAGAGTCCATGGCCACTTATGTGTCCACTGCAGTAAAAATTTCCTTGATATCTATTACTGCACACCAAGATTAAAGAACAGAGTTAACCAAAAATGTAAACTTAAAAAGAGAATTACTTACCGTCCCTCCCCGGCAACAGCGCCAAAATTTGATTGAGTTTAAAACTACACACAAAAATATAAAATTTTAGAAATACAAAATAGAAGTGCAAGTTCTCAATACTACCGCGATAGCAAGTGGCTATGCGGGTTGAGATCCACAAGGAGGGACTAGCGATGGAAGCTTTTAAGTAAGTTCGTTTCTTTTGAGTTTACAAAAATATGTTAGGAATTTCTTCTCAGTTTTAGAAAAAGAAAACAAAAAGGTTAAGTTAGAAGATATAAAGAAGATGGAAAAAGAAAAGATGATGTTGTTGTTGTTGTTTTATTACAAAAGAAGAAAAAAACTAAATAAAGAGGAAAATGTTAGTTTTGGAGTAGAATTCTAAACTAATAATTAAAAGAAAACTAAAAGTTCTTACTTATCTCTTTCGTGCTCATATACCTTGGATCCATCGCTACGACTTACCTAGTCTCTGAAGGTGATCAAGCATGGCGTGTAGGATCTTCCTCATTCCTGATCTATGCTACGAATAAAAGAGCAAGCTAAACTAGCAAAGGAATGGTTGTTTATCACCATAGGCCATCAATGGCACTTGAAATGGTGAAGCAGTCTCGAGGCTATCGGATTCACTTGTATTGCAAACACATCAGAGGAAAGTAAATAAAAACAAGAGTAAAGAAGAAAAAAAACCTTGATTTGATTCAAATAACAATAAAAGAAAAGACTTACTTACACCGGTGTCACCTTCAGTACAAGCTTGTTCTTATTCCTCCATGAAACTGTCCTCTCCTCTCAGTTACATAAATAAATAAAAATTACATAAAAGAAAAAGAAGAACCTAGGTTAAACTTATACAAGAATCTATTCTAATCTATGCTTCATCCTCCCATGTAGTCTCTAAAAACCCAGTATTTATAGTCAAAAACTAAACGGGGGAGAGCGTACGAAGATAGGGAGAGCAAACGCTCGCCTAACAAATTCAACCAAGCTGTGGAAATGCGGCTTTGGCTGTGTTTCGCGGCCAGGGTGGGCCACCTGGCCACACCCGGGGGTGGTGCTCCCTAGTCGCGTGCTTTCCTGTCGTTCAGTTTGTAGATCTTTTTCTCAACTGATTTTATCTCTGGATTTGCAGTTTTGGGTCCTGGATTTGACTAAACCACCTTTGATCTTCAGCTTTAACCAATGATTTGTGAAGATCTTGTTTTAACCACTTGTTCAACTGATTTTATCTTCTCTGATTTGCCTGATCTGTCTGGTCTTTGATTTGAATTTCTTAATTAAGTCAATTTTGATGGGCTTTTTGGGCTAGTTTTTCTTCCCTCTTCTTTAGTATTTCTTCCCTCTTCTTTAGTAATGGGCTTGCATATAAATTAGACAATAAATAGGACTAAAAATAGAGTTTATTATATAATAAATATGAAAATGTGACAATAAATATGCAGTATCAGTGACCGATCAATGTTAAGCCTAGCATATGTATCTAATCTGGTTGTTATTATTAACCTAATTTATGTGGTACTTAGCTCGTCCCATACCACTGCTGTTTTCTCATATATCAAATAATGTTATCGTTATTGTAACTTCTTGCCAATGTAGTACATATTTTTGGAAGAGTACCATGCATGTTGTTTGGTCGAAAAAAATAGCGCAAAGTAAAATTTCTTTAAGTGGATGAAAATTACAACGAATTATTTCGATTACCAAAGAGGAGAAAATTACTGGTTCTCACCTATGTTTAAGGCTAGGTTCTTCTGTGTGGTGATGGAGAGTGATTCATGTTCTCCGTTAATCGGCTGAACGAACAAGCTTCTCTTCGAAATGCTCTCAAAAAGTAATCAGAGAGGGGTTCTGTTTTGAACACCCTGAGTGTTTAGAGCCCACTGATTTCTCTTTTTCTCTCCTAGACTTTTTTTAAAAAGAAGTAAGAGGAAAGCAATAAACTTTTAGCTTGAGAATTCTCAGCTCTCAATCTTCAAAAGTCTCTCTTTTTCTTCTCTGTCCTCCAAAAGTCCTTCCCAAAGTCCTCCTTTCCTTCATAGCTCCTCAGACTATTTATAGGGAGTCGGAGGCATATAATTGTACCCTATAATCCCTCCATAATAGGGATTAACTCTCCTATTACGTGGGAAGTTAATTGACCCAGTAATGAGGATCAGTTATAAAAGAAATGCGGGCCTTGTGGTGGACGAAGACCTCGCGTTTTGTTGTAGACGCGGACATCTCAGTCAGAATGCGGAGTTGCTCAGACCTGCGCTTGAAGTGGGATGCAGAGTTACTCAGATCTGCATTTTAACTAAGACGTGAAGTTGCTCAGACCCGCGTGAGACGCAGAATTACTCAGACTTACCTTTGAAATAAGACGCAAGGTTGCTCAGACCCGCGTGAGACGCAGAATTACTCAGACCCGCGTCTGAAGTTTCTGTTTTCCTTTGGACACGAGGTCCGCATTTTAATTGAAACGCAACCTTCGTGTTGAAGTGAGGTTCGTATCTGATGACGTGTCCTTAGTAATTTTTAAACAGTACAGAAACTTCCAAAGTTTTTGACACTTCGCGGTTGATTGGGATGGATTTCAAAATATTTTGACTTCATGTTGATTTCATGCTCCCCATGATTGGGCTGGCAATCTTTTGAGATGCCCTGAGCTTGATCCCGTCTGAATTCTAGTCTTCGTGACTGTACTATTGAACTGCTTGAAGCCTCTAGGGAAGATCATCACAAGTGTCTTAGAAACTCAGTCTAGTACTTATCATGAGCTTTGGTTTGTTTTTTGGTGTACTATTGAAATAGTAGAGTTGTCAATTATTTTTGCCAGTATACTATCAAACTTATTGCAGAAGCAGGGACATACTTCTTGTATATGAGAGAACGCGGCCCTCATAGACACAATCGCCATGTAGACGCGAGCTTCAATGAAGTTGAGACGTGACATTCAGTTGCTGTAGAGACGCAGCCCTCAATTGGTGTTGAGACGTGACTCTCAGTTAATGTTGAGATGCGATTTTGAGACGCGACTCTCAGTTTAAAACATGAAGATCGCGTTGGATGCTTCCAGACACAGACGTGAGTGCCCGTTTGACTCGTGTTTGGCTCAGATTGAGCTCGAGATTCGCGTCGCATATCTCGGCCACTGAAAGGCCTATATAAAAGACCCGGGTCATTCAATAGTCAATTCACTTGACTTTTTATCACCTTCAATCAGACCCGTGTCTGAAAATCAAAAGATCTCAAGCTTTCTTAGAACCCATAAAGCTTCGAGATTTTTCAAAGCTTTTCAAAGATTTTCACCGTCGAGATGGCCCCAAAACTTAAGCAGCCTGCTGCTTGTTCAAGCGCCGCCACTGCGCCGACCACCGTGGGTGGTTCTCCTCTTCAGGAAGCCCCCATTTGTGGTAAGTAGAATGGCTTCTGCCAATAAGAACATGAAGAGACACTGTCTCTTAACTTCTTTTTAAAGTTTTAAAACTTCTATTGAAGTTGAACAGTCGACGCGGATGTCGCTGGTCCGCATTTGATTTGTAAACGCAGTTCTCGTATTGATAAACAAAACGCAAGTCTAGTGATCCTGGTGTTTTTCTGTCTTATCAATGTGAATTTCTCGTTTGCGAATTGAACACGAGTCCAGGAGATTCCGTGTCCTTGGACTTCTAAACGCGGGTCTCATTTGTAAGACTCACGTTTGAATCTTAAGACTTAGAAATATTTTCTAAGTGTGGAGTCTAGATGCGGGCTTTATGCGAGCCTCACATTTTAATCACAGAACGCGGGTCTCATGTGTTGAGCCCTAAGTTTGAACTCTAACACTTGGTGTAATTTAACTATTTTTAAAGTATTAACTTTGTGTTCTTTTCTTTTTGCAGTGAATTACTCCTCAGACCCTCTGGCGAAGAGACGTCATTTTGGTCATGTGGGTGGCCCGGATCCGGGTGTCATCTCTGGACTCAACAGGACAGTGCTGGCTTTAACTGAGAAGAATCGAGAGCGGCAAACTAAGTTAAGTCAGGTAAGCTCGTAGACTCTCTAAGCGCTCATCATAGATGGGAGATTTGAATCGGATGCCCGTTCATTATTAGAAAGCCAGATTTCTTATTCTGAGACTCCATCAATCAGGATGTAGAGGTGATGCTTGGCGGGAGTTACAAATGGCTTCATCGGCTTGGAGAGCATCGCTTCTTTCTCCCAGACATGGAAAAGATGTTTTCTTGTCGTCCATTCAATCGATGTCCCTTCATCGATTGATGGAGTTAGATTTAATAGAGAAGCAATCTGGAGTTTCCCTCGGGCGAATCTCTCATCACACTGTAGTCCCAGCGGGTCATGACAGGAATGTAGTCGGACTGCAGCTGGGTTTGTTGAAGGCGGAATATCCCGTAGGTGAGACTCCCCATCAGGTGGCCATGTTCATTAATCAGCTTATGGCCATGAAGGGTGATTTCCTGAAAGGCGAGTTCCGGGCGATGGGATGGGTCCATTCTTCGGACAAATATTGGTGGTCCAAGATGGTGGGCTTCGCTCTTGAAGATTTGAAGGACGAGCTACTACAGATCGGCCTCTATACCGCGATCCAGGTTGTTCAGTATGGCATCTCGCAGGGTAGTCATCATTTTTTTGCCATGCTAGAGTGTTGTAATCCAGAAACGTACATATTCTTCACCCCGGTTAGGGAGATGGGATTTACTCTTCATGAAATGTATGAAGTCTCTGGGTTAGCGATGAGGGACATTTTTTATGAATAATATGTCCGTCGGCCAAAGAATTGTACCTGATGGAGGACAGTGCTCCTTTGGTATATGCGACATATTGGGAAGTGTTGTGTCAGTTCCACATATGCACTGAAATTACTGTTTGAGGTCTGGAGGGGTCAAGCAGATAGCCTGAGTGGATTACCTTTTCAATGGTCTAGAAGACAAGGATAACTGATTGACTCGCCTGGCTACAAGCACAAATGCAGCAAATAAGGAGAGCATCAGTGCATCAACGTCCTCGTTTACCACAGAATTAGTCGAGGATATTTTCGGCACAGTCTTCAAAATTTTCACTATCAGGCCAAGACCCCTATTTCCAACAGAGCCTTGCTAGCTGGATTCTTAATGTTGTGGTTGAAACGGTGCATCGTGCAGTCACATTCCCACGAAGTTATAGTAGCCGATGTGGTATACGCCGCTGTCTTACTGGCATTTGGTCAAAGTATTGCCCTTCTTCCAATGATGGTGGGATGCATTCAGAGCGGGCTTCGGGTATTAACCAAGATATTCTGCAAAGTAGAAGCTCTGACAGATGATGATGGTAATGCGCTTATTGACTAGCATGGTGATCCTGAGGTCAAGGTGCCTAATCCCAGAGTCGAACTTCCCTATACCTACTTGGTGGCATGGTATGTTATGCATTGCCCATCTCAGATAACGGTAGCACACACATCAAAAAACTTTGTGCCATTTCTTCAGAAGCGCTTGACTTGACAACATGCCTATATATTCTATATTAGGAGAGCCATTCATAGCGACTTCAACTATTAGTTGGTCTTATGCTTCCCCGACATTCACGATACGTCGTTTGGGGACCATTCCTGGACTTCGCAGGGCCAGATGGGTATACCACCTTATCGACTGGTGTCTTTTGTTGGCAAATGAATATTCAACCTAGATATCTCATTTTTCGCTAAGGTAACACCTGCACGATCGAGCCATACCTACCAAGCTGATTTGCTGGCCAAATCGAGTATGATCAGCTCTACATGGGAAATCTGAATATTAGCCTTCACTTTAGTGAGAATCTAATCGAATGGGCATTTACATGATACTTTCACGTGGCTGGAGGGACAGGGACAATGTTCAGTCTTCCTCAGCGATCCCCCAATTTATATACCAACCTCAGCTTTTGCACTTGGTATGTTATTGCCAATATGGTGCCAAGTTATGGAATGAATGCCTCATGCATTAAAGCCATTAAGTCCACCTACAGTGCTTGTAAGGGATCCATGATTGTTCATAAGAAGGGAATGAACGAGTATTTGGAGGCTGAGAAAGAGGCTGGTGCATATGAAGCGGCATGGCGCGTTGTTGAAATGCAGAAGAACACTCTGTAAGAAAGTCTCGCCAAGCCGTAGCAAAGCATGCCCATCCATCCTCCTCTGTAGGTGGTTCAAGTCAGAAGAAGGCACGAAAAGAGCCTGAAGCTGAAGTTCCATTGCAGGGTGCTTCTCAATCAGGGTTGACCCCATGGAGTCTGAGGAAGAAGAGGAGGTGGCCTCTCCGCTCATTCAGAGTCAGCGTGGTAGAGGCCCTGCTACTTCAGAAAGGGTAGAAGTTGCGGAAGAGCCTCAGTCAGAAGCTCCATCAACGTCCTTGATGGCCTCAGGCGAAGGAGTCAAAACACAACCGAGCCCAAGCATTATGATGCCGGTCTTGAAGATCCCCTGTTTGGACACATATATTGCATAAATATTATTACATTCCTATATATATATTCTGTAATGAATATTGCAAATAAGTTGTCTTAAAGTCTTAGGTCATGCAGGTTATGATAGGGAGAAGATAATCATGAAATTTATCCAATTAAGTTCAAAAGTTCAAAAGAAAAGGGATCGATTCAAATCTAAAGGTTCTAAAAGCTATCTTATCAGAAAACTGGATATATTAGATAAGATAATATCATCTAATTTCAAGGAAAAAATGGACTGTTTGAAAACCTTATCGGTTTTTCTGAAGATAAATGTATATCTTATCAATTCTAGAAGACAAACTGAAAATTCAAGAGAATAAATGGATAGAGAGAAGATCAACAGATGAGATGAAGCAATTTAGATTCGGATTCAAGCTGAATACAGTTTAGCATTTTAATCATAACATTCTCTATCGAAATTCAAATCTAATGATTCAAGATGTTACAAAAAGAAGACTTAAAGTGATACGTTTCTTCTGTTGATCACTCTTTCCAATTTTATCATTTGATAAGTGATATTCAGCAATCAATACGTCAACAAGTTACAGATCAGAATTGAATTTCTGGATAAATCAACTCAAGTTTGAAGATAAGGAGAGAATTCAAATTCAGAAATATTTAGCTCTTCCTATCCTCATACGCTTTCTATCCCTCTGGTTTTCTCCTATAAAACCCTCATACCTTGAAGGCAAAAAAGGCACCATCTCAGAGAGAGAGCTTAGTTTAGATTTTTCTTTTCTTCTTCAATGTAATTTTATTTTTTTATTTTCTTGTAGGTTAGAGAGAGTTACCTGATTATAAGAGAGGAAGAGTTATTGTTGAATGACACTATTGTAATCTTTTCTTCAAGAAGCTTATATTGAAGGTGACAATCAATGGAGGTTTCTCACTTTTCTTCATTGTGCTCAATCTCGCCGAAGCCTTGCTTCTCTTTTATTCTTTTCTACTACTTTGCTTTACTCCATGCTAAGGTAAATTTCATTATGGTTCAACAGTAGAGGTAAACATTCTTCTTTTATTTCTTTTTATTTCTGATTTTTGCATCAATATTTTTATTAATCTCTTTTTGTTCCTTTTCTTTTATTGCTAAAACAACAACAATACCACCATCTCTACTTCTACCATCTTCCTCTTAACTATTTTTATTTTCTATTAAAACTGAGAAGAGAACTCTCAAATCTCTTTTAGTTAATTAAAAGAAGAAACTTACTATAAAGCTTCCATCGCTGTCCCTCCCTGTGGATCACGACCCGTTAGCCCTAGGCTATACTGTAGAATTGAGGACATAGCACTATTCTAAAAGTTTATACTTTTCTTGTGGAGGTTTAGGTCGATCATAATTTTGGCGCCATTGCCGGGAGGGATGATAAGTTTTCTTTTTTTTAATTTACTTTAACGAATTAATCCCTTTTTTTTTTTGTTTCGGTGTACAGGGGCTAATTACAGAAAATTAGGAGTTGCAGTGGACATATTGCTACTCTGTGCCTCTGTCCAAGAAGGCAGAGCATCAGAGCCCACAACTGTGATGAACTACTAACTATAGTCTCTTGCAGAGCTTTTCAGAGATTAGCTCTCTGCAGTTATTAGTTATCTGTTTAACTCACTCTGTACATATTTCTAATCCACAATAACTTGTTGCTTTGTAAATGCTAAAAAAACGTTTAGACTCTTGCATCTTAGGTCATCTGTCTATTTCATTTCTTTACATTACTATTGAAAAGTGCTGGAGCAAAGGTATGTATGCGTTGCATATAGTTTAGAAAATATATTTTGAGTGACTCATATTGCTTGAATGTTACCTTTCACTTTATACTTGTACACTGCACTAAAAGGACTAAGGGCATATCCTTAAACAAGATAAGGTGGGGAAGTGATTACCCTTCCTTAGCCCAAAAATCATCTCCTCACTCATTAACCCAGCCTAACATAAAATTGAGTAGACGTTGGCCCTAGGGACATCTCGGACTAAAATAGGGATTGACCTAAGGGGGAAGTTATTAGAAGTTAACTCTTGCCAAATCGGTGTCTAAGGTTGGGGATTGAGGAGCGAAACCCTGAAGGTTGGTGTTTTGGCATAATTAGGCCCGTTGCTTAGGCATGGATACCTCCCACCAATCTTGCCCCTACCTGGCTGATTAACTTTTGGTCAGGTTCTGCAATATACCTCCTGTGGATAATCAACAGTTAGGAGTCGTCAGGTCTAAGCTCTACCCCAACATAGGCTCAATTTCTTTATTTTCTTGTTTGTTTATTTGTCTGTTTTTGTTTGTTCTTGTGAAAATGGATTATAATTATAATTATTCTGATTATAACTCAAATCCATATTTCACCCAACCTCTTTCAATCCAGCTATTATCAACCCGACACTACATAACTCTAACCAACCAAGTATGCCAGATTGGTCTTATCCAAATCAATATATGCCCCAATCCTAGTACTATGAATAAGAATGTGACAATCATCATCACTATTCACCAAGGCAGTGGGGATACAACTCCCCCGAGTCTTACTATCAACAACCTTACCAACAAACAACTTCATATAATCCATACCAAGACCAACCTATAGAAGAGAAATATTCTTTAGAAAAGACTTTTGAAGCCTTCTTGAGTCCATACGACAAGTACAAATCATTGCAGACTCAATTCTCCCAAATAATTCCCAAATCCAAGATCCTTACTCTAATTTTAAAGTCCAACCACAACAAGAAGAACATGTTGACTTAGAAAAGAGTATGAAATTCATGATTCAGTCCAAAATGATATTATTCAATCCCAAACGGATTGTCTCCAATCTCTCAATAGGTTAGAAACAAAAGTGAGCCATTTGGTGAACACAATTAATGATAGGAATGAGAAAATTCTACCTAACATATTTTTGACCATTCCTGATTGTCCTAGGCATATTGATGAAGATGTTGGCCCAAAGGCCCATCACTCTAGTTTTGATGATGATCAACTCATGTAGTTATGTTTACTAATGATCTTGTGTTTAATTAGTGACAGATTTGTTATCAAGATCTTAGTAGGTGTGGAGCTACAACAAAGGATTTAGGATCAACATTTTGGAGCTAGCACCAGTTGATTCACGAGCCTATGCATCAAGACCACATCAAGAGTTGAGCTCGTTGGATCGTGTTTAGACCAAGTCTAGAGAATGAGAAGACTTCAAGGGAAGACTTCAAGATCAAGACTTGTGTCTAGGTATAAGATTTTGTTTTTAGATAAAATGTAAAGGATAGAATAGTTGGTGGATTGCTCAAAATCATATCACACACACACTCTTGATTTAGTTGTCTTTTCATAAAAGAATTTTCAGATTTAGAAAAGACTTTCATTTTGGAAAAATACTTTTTGGTTTTTGGAATTTCTTATATGCATGTCTTTTATCCAAAACCATATTTAGAGCTTAATGCAAAAATATAGATATTTCATCTTAATTGTGTAGTGGATCATATCCATACACACTATGCTTTAATGAATTCAAAATATCTTGTATTTGTATCATGAAGAAGTTTGGAAAACAAGTTTTAGAAAAATACAAGTTTTCATTTGAGCCAATATTTTCCAACTTACAAAAATAGTCCAATCTTTTATAACATGTCTTGATTTTGTGCAAGCATGTTTGTTTATCAAAGTATATTGGTAAAACTATTTTTGTAGATTTTCTAAGTATTTATGGGATTTTATTTCAAATCAAAAAGACCAAGTTTTAATCCCAGATTTTCTGTTCCAGGCTTCAGCCAAGTCGACTAGTCGACCTATTAAGTCGACTAGGGCTGAAGTCGGTCGACTGGCTCGGTCGACTGACGTGCACGACGTGCACGCCTTGACCTGGCAGATGGCAGGTCTGCCGACCCAGTCGACCGGAACTGAGAGCAGTGCTCTCTGTTCTTTTGGGTCGACCGGGCGGTCGACCGGAGGCTCCAACGGTCGGATTCTTGACCGTTGGCGGTCGACCGGGCGGTCGACCGACAGGTCTGACAGACCCCAACGGCTAGTTTTTGACAGCCTATAAATTTGGGGGTTTGGTCATTGTTTTTCTCTAAGATTTTAGGAGAGCTTTCAAGCCAGTTTTTCTGATCCTTTCAAAAGGTTTTCTCCACATATTTGAGAGCAAATATTTCCAATCAAAAGGAAAGTTTTATCAAGAGTGTAAAAGTGATTCTTTGAGTTTTCCTCCACCATTCTCTTCCTTGTTTTTCTCACACAAACACTTGAGCATCCATTGATTATTCATTCTATAGGAGTGTTGTAGTGAGAGTGCTTTTAGGTGATCAAAGTGTTGTGATCACCAAAGATTTTTTCTTTGTTCTTTGAGGAGGCGGACAAGTGTGTTCGCGGTGGTTTAGAGTTCGTGTGTGAACTCTTGGTTTAAGGTGCGGCCTCGGCGAGCTAGTGAGCTTGCGTGTGTACGGGACTAGAGAGTCCGAGGGTTTGTAGGTGTTGCGGCACTAAGGAGAGATCCATTGGGATCGTGCATAGTGGAAATCCTTCGTGTGTCGAAGGCGGGGATGTAGAGCAAGGGTGCTCGAACCTCGAAACAAATCCCTTGTGTTTGCGATTGCTCACTCTCTCTCTCTTTGTCTTTATATCTTGCATACTTTTATTGTCTACCTTATATGCTTGATATATTCTTTTGTGCTCATTGATATACATGCGTGGGATTGTTTGCTAGCACTTGTATTCAACCAAGAGAGCCAACGCGGCACCTCAACCCTTATCTAGGGGAATCTAGAGGAGTTTGTCCAGAGCCCTTCACGGGGAATTCGGCAACACTCTTGTGTTATACGTGGTGTTTAGTGTAAGAGTTTAGTTTAGGTCATAATAGTTTTTAATTCCGCATTATTTGGCATCAAGTGACCATTAGATTAGCCATCACCTATTCACCCCCTCTAGGTGAACTTACAATTGGTATTAGAGCTCTTGGTACTCTGATTTGGGTCTTACAACCTAGAGTTAAAGATCCCTTATTTTTAGGCTAATCACTATTTTTGTACACACACCATGGACTTCATGTCACCACCCACCTTTGACATTCTTAACATCCACATTTGGAAGGTTAAGATGTCCTTGTACCTCAAGGCCTTAGGCATTCATGTTTATCTTGCTACCACTAATGATTCTTATGTTAATAATAGCAAGTATTTTGAGGCTAACTCAAAAGCCATTCATGCTTTAAAGTCAACCCTAAATGATGATTATTTATCTAGGGTTTCTAACATTGATTCGGCTTTTGTAGTATGGAACATCATCACCTCCCTCGGCGAAAAAGATCTATATTATACGGGGAGCGATTCGGACGTTGGAAGCAACACCTCCAACTTGTGCTATATGGTCCAAGGGGATAACCCCCTTGAGGTAACTACCGAATCCGAGGATGAGGATGTTAACATGTCATATGATGAGCTCTCTACATTTTGTCAATTATTGGTTGAGAAATATGACATGCTTAAAAAGAATAATAAAAATATGAAAAAGAAATTTGATTGCATGCTTAATGAAAATGATTCATTTAGAAATAATATTGCATGCTTAGAAAGAGAAAAAGAAGATTTGAAAAATGAGAATGTTTTCTTGCTTTCAAATTGAATGATTTGTGTGAAGGAAACAATACTTTGAAAAATAAAATTGATTTGTGGAAAAACAAAAAGAAGTTATTTTTCAAGAAAATAAGTCTTTAAAAAGAAAAATTGTGAAAAAGAAAAAGATTTGTTTCGAAAAAGAAAAAGAAAAATGATTCTTTATCTCATCATGCTTTACATGCCACCACTAATGAGATTAATGATTTGAAAAATAAAGTGGATTGTTTGAGTTCAACTTTGAACTCTTGTGCATTTAACCATACTAGATTGGAGTCCTTGTTTTCAAAGAAACAAACTCCACACATTCATGCACAACATCATCAAGCATTTGCTTATGTTGCACGTCACGATCATACACATTCACATAAGCATTCTAAGGTGTACATATGTACACATTGTGGCCGCAAAGGCCATTTAGCAAAATTTTGTTATGACAAGTTGCATCATTTTAATTTTGCTAATAATAAAAATTTTTGGGTTCCTTACAAGACTAATCCCAAAGAACCCAAGAAAATATGGGTACCAAAACCCCCACATTGTGTATTTGATGTAGGTGAGGGCTCTCACATGATGTGAGAGGATTGGTGCCTTGGTAGTGGATGCAAATGGATATGATGGACACACTTATTGATGCATCGCTATCAAGGAGGTTTTGTGGGACAACCACCATATTTGGAGCTTTGGAGTTGGTAACAATCTCTAAACTCCTATTTCATTTATGTTCATGCTTATTCATTCATGATATTCATAGCATGTTCATGTTTTATGATTTAATGTGCTTCATGTGGTAAAAACATGCTTATATGTAGTTTTTTATCAAAACTTGTATTATTCATGTACAAATAGTGAGTTACATTTGATTCATATATATTTGCACTTCATGCTCCGTACCCACTATATGCACATGTATAGACTAGTTTTGATGATTCTCTCATTTATACATGCTTTGCCAAATTTTATGATTTTACTTCATGTATATGTATTTTTAATTCAAATCTAATAAATATACATGTATACCCGTGAGTCTCTTGCCTTCATGCAAATACATTTGATAGACTCTTTTATGTTTGGGATATGTATGTGTATTATTAGTTTTGGATAAATCATACATATACCATGAAGATTAGTGTTTTAATGAAAAATGATTTTTCATGTTTTTGTTAAAAATGTGACTTATAATCTTTTTGAGCTTAAATGACTACTTTCATAAAAATGCTATTTACATGATCTTTAAAACACTCACATCTTCATTTATTATTTCATGACTTAGTTTCATGATCATTTTGAGCTTTATAGACCATGAGTGATTAAATCTTTATGTATTTAGTTATGCTTTATGAAGTACATATGATTTGATGTATTTGAAGGATCTTTAACTAGTTGTTCAAAAACTATTTTATACTAGTTATTTATTCTTCAAATTAGTAGTTTATGAGATATACACATGATCCTATTATTGCTTCAATTGGTATCATTGAATCGTTTCAATTGGTATCAATTTGACTTATTTTTGTATACTCATTTTTGTTTTTATGTATGTATGCTCTAATTTTCAATTGGTATTATCCATTCTCATACATATATATGATGTTCATGTGCTTACTTTACATTTGGTATACATTTTTAAAGTACAAAGTTTATGCTAAGCTTGATCTAAAACTTTATTTACAATTTGATTATTTACTTTTGGTATCTTAAAAATTTGATTTTACAAGTGATACCTTAAAAAAAAAAGAAAAATTCAAAATTTTTGATTTGTATTGCCTATATGCAAGGAGAGCTTAACATCTCTTCTACATATAGATTCATGTTGAGTGTATTGTATATTGAGGAGCTTGACAACTCTTCTTTATGTGGTACACGTGTGTAGGGGGAGCTTCACATCTCCTCTTATGCATTACATAATATGTGTTATGTGAATTGGGGCTTGTCATCCCTTCTTCATGTAATGCATATGTGTAGGGAAGCTAACTTAGCGTCTTCCTCTTCATGAATGTATATCGCATATAACCTTTCTTGATCGATTTGTTTTACCCCTTCATTGGTTCTTTGTTTCGAACAAAAAGGGGGAGAAAATTTTTTTGTTTTTACTTCAACCCCTTTGTTGATGATTGACAAAAAGGGGGAGTAGAATTTGAGATTTATATGCATGTTAGTAGAATTTATGTTTTATGCATATATGTTTTGTTTTGCAAATAGGAGAAAAAGATTTATGAGCTTTATGCATATATGTTTTGTTTTATGCATATATGTTTTGTTATGCATATATGTTTTGTTTTATCTCCATACATTTGCATACATGTTTATGAGCTTTATTGCATATATTTATTATTTTGTGTTATGCATGAGTTAAGGGGAGCTTCTTTGAAGCTTTACTTTAATCCATGCATATATAACTTCATGAGTTTTGTCATCATCAAAAAGGGGGAGATTGTTGGCTCAAAGGCCCATCACTCTAGTTTTGATGATGATCAACTCATGTAGTTATGTTTACTAATGATCTTGTGTTTAATTAGTGACAGATTTGTTATCAAGATCTTAGTAGGTGTGGAGCTTCAACAAAGGATTTAGGATCAACATTTTGGAGCTAGCACCGGTTGATTCACGAGCCTATGCATCAAGACCACATCAAGAGTTGAGCTCGTTGGATCGTGTTTGGACCAAGTCTAGAGAATGAGAAGACTTCAAGGGAAGACTTCAAGATCAAGACTTGTGTCTAGGTATAAGATTTTGTTTTTAGATAAAATGTAAAGGATAGAATAGTTGGTGGATTGCTCAAAATCATATCACACACACACTCTTGATTTAGTTGTCTTTTCATAAAAGAATTTTCAGATTAGAAAAGACTTTCATTTTAGAAAAATACTTTTTGGTTTTTAAAATTTCTTATATGCATGTCTTTTATCCAAAATCATATTTAGAGCTTAATGCCAAAACCTAGATATTTCATCTTAATTGTGTAGTGGATCATATCCATACACACTATGCTTTAATGAATTCAAAATATCTTGTTATTGTATCATGAAGAAGTTTGGAAAACAAGTTTTAGAAAAATACAAGTTTTCATTTGAGCCAATATTTTCCAACTACAAAAATAGTTCAATCTTTTATAACATGCCTTGATTTTGTGCAAGCATGTTTGTTTATCAAAGTATATTGGTAAAACTATTTTTGTAGATTTTCTAAGTATTTATGGGATTTTATTTCAAATCAAAAAGACCAAGTTTTAATCCCAGATTTTCTGTTCCAGGCTTCAGCCAAGTCGACTAGTCGACTAGGGCTGAAGTCGGTCGACGGCTCGGTCGACCGACGTGCACGACGTGCACGCCTTGATCTGACAGATGGCCGGTCTGCCGACCCAGTCGACCGAAACTGAGAGCAGTGCTCTCTGTTCTTTTGGGTCGACCGGGCGGTCGACCGGAGGCTCCAACGGTCGGATTCTTGACCGTTGGCGGTCGACCGGGCGGTAGACCGACAGGTCTGACAGACCCCAACAGCTAGTTTTTGACAGCCTATAAATTTGGGGGTTTGGTCATTGTTTTTCTCTAAGATTTTAGGAGAGCTTTCAAGCCAGTTTTTCTGATCCTTTCAAAAGGTTTTCTCCACATATTGAGAGCAAATATTTCAATCAAAAGGAAAGTTTTATCAAGAGTGTAAAAGTGATTCTTTGAGTTTTCCTCCACCATTCTCTTCCTTGTTTTTCTCACACAAACACTTGAGCATCCATTGATTATTCATTCTATAGGAGTGTTGTAGTGAGAGTGCTTTTAGGTGATCAAAGTGTTGTGATCACCAAAGAATTTTTCTTTGTTCTTTGAGGAGGCGGACAAGTGTGTTCGCGGTGGTTTAGAGTTCGTGTGTGAACTCTTGGTTTGAGGTGCGGCCTCGGCGAGCTAGTGAGCTTGCGTGTGTACGGGACTAGAGAGTCCGAGGGTTTGTAGGTGTTGCGGCACCAAGGAGAGATCCATTGGGATCGTGCATAGTGGAAATCCTTCGTGTGTCGAAGGCGGGGATGTAGAGAAGGGTGCTAGAACCTCGAAACAAATCCCTTGTGTTTGCGATTGCTCACTCTCTCTCTCTCTCTCTCTCTTTGTCTTTATATCTTGCATACTTTTATTGTCTATCTTTATATGCTTGATATATTCATTTGTGCTCATTGATATACATGCGTGGGATTGTTTGCTAGCACTTGTATTCAACCAAAAGAGCCAACGCGGCACCTCAACCCTTATCTAGGGGAATCTAGAGGAGTTTATCCAGAGCCCTTCACGGGAAATTCGGCAACACTCTTGTGTTATACGTGGTGTTTAGTGTAAGAGTTTAGTTTAGGTCATAATAGTTTTTAATCCGCATTATTTTGGCATCAAGTGACCATTAGATTAGCCATCACCTATTCACCCCCCCTCTAGGTGAACTTACAGAAGAATTATGGTATCTTGGAGATTTTAACCAAGATTCAATTTCACCACATAATTTTGAACTTGATCAATATCAACCAATGACAAATTGGCAAGTTTTTATTTCAATGAGATTGAACTTGAAAATGAATGTGGCACTGATTTTCAATATTGTGATTCAGTTTCACTTTTTGAATCTATACTGACTCGGATATCCTTACCCGATTTGGACCCAATTCCGAAGCCAACACTGATTTCTATCCCTATAGAGCTTGAACATGAACAAACTATATTGGATAGTCACATTCCATTATTGGAAAATTAATGTGAACTTGAATTCTATGATTTGGACCAAATCCATGAACTAACTCCGACTCTCAAACCTAAACTTGATTTGTGTTTTATTCCCGAGTCAGTATTGGTTCCTATTCCTTTCATTGTTGAGCCCAAATCATCTATTCCACAAAACCACATTCTACTGTTGGACCAAGGTTTAGATCCATATGACTCTGTGATGATATCCCAAGATTGGTCATATAACCGGGAAAAAATTTCATATTAGGATCTTGCATAATCCTATTCATATTGGGGAGTATAAAAATGCTAATAAGAAAGAGGTCCTAAAAGGTGGGTTCCATGAAAATTCACAGTATCTAGATTGTGCAGAAACGCTTGGCCCAATCAGACCACCACCGGAACCACCACCTTGAGGTGAAAATTTTTCTTCTCTTTCTCCTTTTTCATATATTATTGCATTTCATTCATACATTGAGGATAATGCATAAGTTAGGTATGGGGGAGGATTCTCTAACATACTAACTTTACTAATTTTTAAAAAAAAATCCTTTCTTTAAAAACTTTTTGAAATGAAAATTAATATTTTGAATTATTTTTGTAAGAAATTAAGTTAATTTTAAGGAATAAGAGGATTATAATTAGGATTTCTTATACTATGTCAAAATAAAATTATATGTTTGATTTTGAGGTTAGGAAGAAAAATTGAAAAAGTAATTAGTCTTAATTTTACCTTGATGAAATATGCATACTTTATACACTTATACACTTAGGGTTCTCAAACAAAGATTCTTATGCCTTATATAAAAAAATATATATACATATATCAAAAAAAAAATCTTCTGATTAAGCTGGGTATTTGTACCTCATAAAGCATAAGTATTAATACCTAAAAGGGGTTAATATAAATAAAATCCTTAGGTTTGTGGCCTTGTTTGTTCGAGTCCTAAGTCCTTGGGGTGTTCTCTCACCCGGTACCCTAAAATCGTCTGGTTTGGGAGTCACCGACTAAGGCTCGTTACAAGGGCGAATTAGAAAGCCTAATAGAGTTAAGGGATATTACCGCCATGAATTAAAAAAATAAAGAAAATAATAAGGCATAAGAGTTAGAGTTGAAGGATCCTGAGCCAAATTTTCACGGTCATAAAATGCATATGACTTAGGGTAAAATAATAGATTAGATGAGAAATACAATTTTAATCTTTACCTTGATTAAAAATAAGTTTTGAATAAAGACTAAGTTTAAAAATGACTAAGTTTTGATAATCCTATGACTTATAGATTACTTGAAATTTTACATTAATACTTCAAATATTTTTTCCTTTAAAAATACGTTTTCAAAAAAAAATACTAACAATTCATTTCTTTTTTCTTCATGGATTTTGTGGGTGCAATCCACTAAAAACCCTCACGAGATAAAACTCATCCTCTAGGGGGAACCTAGAGGGTTAACGGCTTGTTACACGTGTTAAGTGCAACCGTGATTTCTACAAAAGTGAGTTAGATTTGGTCAGTTTAGTTTTTCTTTTCTCTTTGTTTTGCTCGAGGACGAGCAAAAGATAAGTGTGGGGGTGTGTTTGGACACATATATTGTATAAATATTATTACATTCCTACATATATTCTGTAATGAATATTGCAAATTACTTGTCTTAATGTCCTAATTCATGCAGGGTATGATAGGGAGAAGATAATTATGAAATTTATCCAATTAAGTTTAAAAGTTCAAAAAAAAGGGATCGATTCAAATCCAAAGGTTCTAGAAGCTATCTTATCTGAAAACTGGATATATCAGATAAGATAACATCATCTAATTTCAAGGGAAAAATGGACTGTTTGAAAACCCTATCGGTTTTTCTGAAGATAAATGGATATCTTATCAATTCTAGAAGATAAATTGAAAATTCAAGAGGTAAAATGGATAGAGAGAAGATCAACGGATGAGATGAAGCAATTTAGATTCGGATTCAGGATGGATACATTTTAGCATTTTAATCATAACATTCGCTACCGAAATTCAAATCTAATGATTCAAGATGTTACAGAAAGAAAACTTAAAGAGATATAATTCTTCTGTTGATCACTCTTTCTAATTTTATCATTTGATAAGTGATATTCAACAATCGATACGTCAACAAGTTGCAGATCAGAATTGAATTTCTGGATAAATCAAATCAAGTTTGGAGATAAGGGGAGAATTCAAATTCAGAAATATCCAGCTCTTCCTATCTTCATACACTTTCTATCCCTCTGGTTTTCTCCTATAAATATCCTCATACCTTGAAGGCAAAAAAGGCACCATCTCAGAGAGAGAGAGCTTTAGTTTAGGTTTTTCTTTTCTTCTTTAATGTAATTTTTATTTTTTTATTTTCTTGTAGGTTAGAGAGAGTTTCCTGATTAAAAGAGAGGAAGAGTTATTGCAGAGTGAAACTATTGTAATCTTTTCTTCAAGAAGCTTATATTAAAGTGACAATCAATGGAGGCTTCTCACTTTTCTTCATTATGCTCAATCTCGCCGAAGTCTTGCTTTCCTTTATTCTTTTCTACTACTTTGCTTTACTCCATGCTAAGGTAAATTTCATTATGGTTCAACAGTAGAGGTAAATATTCTTCTTTTATTTTTTTTATTTCTAATTTTTGCATCAATATTTTTCTTTATCTCTTTTGGTTCCTTTTCTTTTATTGCTAAAACAACAACAATACCACCATCTCTTCTTCTACCATCTTCCTCTTGACTATTTTTATTTTCTTTTAAAACTAAGAAGAGAACTCTCAAATCTCTTTTAGTTAATAAAAAAAAGAAACTTACTGTAAAGCTTCCATCACTGTCCCTCCCTGTGGATCACGACCCATTAGCCCTAGGCTACATGGTAGAATTGAAGATCTAACACTGTTCTAAAAGTTTGTATTTTTCTTGTGCAGGTTTGGCTTGATCATAATTTTCTGAATCCAGTCCGACTGCTGGACCAATTGGTGGGAAAGCACCAATTGCCAAGGCTCCTTTGGTTAAAGTATTATCTTTGTTGCCTGAAGGAGACGACCATGATATTAGATCTGAGCCTGCTCCTTATGATGTCAGCAAATTCTCGCATGAGATAGAAGAGGAAATGCAAGCAACACCCCCAGAGACACAGCTGCCATCTAGGATCCTTTTTTTCCCCCATGGCTTCTGTTATCGGATATAAAAATGATATTTTATCATCTGCTTGGATAATATTTTGCAGGGGACACTGCTACCGCTGAAGGCGAAACCTCCTCAAACATTGCTGAAATGATTGAGAAACTGACTCAGCTAGTAGGCATGGAAGTTCTCAAGATCAGCATCGAGGTGGTCTCTATAAGCGCACCATCTGTGACTAAGTAATCTTCTCAGTAAGGAGGACTCCAGGAGGATTTGCCATCTATGTCTCCTCAACCTGGTAAGACATCAGAATTTGATATTCTCACTCTTAGCATTGTTATTGACATTGTCGTAATGACTGCGGTGATGCTACACCGTCTCAAGCAAAAGAGCCTATCATGGACATTGATGCAAAGGACATTCCTATTGAGGCTTTGATAGAGAAAGTCCTCATTGTTGAGCCTATACTCAAGGTTGCCACACAGGAAGCTATTACAGTCCCCAATCTTGAAGCTCCTGTGGCGATCTCAGAGATGAGGCAACTTTTAACTCAACCTGCTCCTACGCTTTTGAGGGGGACAAGTGTTCCACCTTTGACTTCTGAGAGCATCGCTATTGTGATCGTAGAGGCTGAATTAGAAAGTACTCCTTCGCTCTGACACCGGTTATGGACATCTTGAAAGAGTTATCTCAAAGCAATTCTTCATCACGATGAAGTGTTGCATTTTTGGGTGAAGTTTCTTTGAGTTCGCATGCACACTCTTTGAGAACAGGTCGAGAATATCTGGCAAACTGGGGGTTCTAATTGAGCGAGAGCGCATCAAGTGCTAGTCGAGTAACTAGATATATACTCGAGGGATCTTAGGAACCTAAAGAAAGTCAGTCCGGTTGCTGAGGCTCAAAGGGTATCAGAAAATCCTCACGCCAACCAGGAACAGGAGCGTAAGGAGATTAAGGAGCGGATAGCTGAAGAAGCTCATTGTCTTGATGATTCCAAAGCCAGCTATCAAAATTTGGTAGACGACCTTCAGCGATTCGAGATCGTCACCAAGGGTCCGGAAGGTGTGATAATAAGTGCTCGAGCTGCAATTGCTGAGACGCAAGCCTTAATTCGCGACAACGAGCTAAAGGTTGCGAATGAGAAAAAGAGGATGGAGAAGCTTGAGGCTGCTAAAAGTCAAGTGCAGCAGGAACTCGATGTCTATACTTCGAGATTGGAAGCTCTTCAGGCATAACTTGCTAAGAAGAAGCTTTTATCCGATGAGGAGCTGAGGGCCCAGGCTTTAGCTGAAGTTGAAAAAGCACGCCTGAGGGATATTCAATATCTCAAGGAGCAAATACAATCTCTCGCTGAGCAAGAGTGACTTCTTGTACTCCTTTTGTAACACTCTATCTTATTGAATAAGAGAGCGTTTGTATCACTTTTACAATTTTAGTATGAATAATAATAAAAGTGAAAATTTTGCCTTCATTTTATCTTTATTTCTTTTTGTGTTTGAAAAATAGACAAATGAAAGCGATTGAGTTTGATTGCTAGAGGTGACGATTAACATAGCAACACAAAGTTTGGTAATTTTATTAGGGAATTGAGAAAGTTACTGTCAGAGGTGTGATGTTTAACTTGATGAACTTGATAGAAATTGAATTCATGATTTGAATAAATTTTTGTAGACTTGCTATTCTATTGATGAGAATAACAAGTGGAGTTTCATCTACTAGAGATTTATGAAAATTTTTGCCATCAGTAATAATGTTAACATGACGGGTTTGAATTTGCAGTTGGAAGCAAATTGAATTATTAGAGGTGTGATATTAATATTACAAGAATATATATGTTAGAGGTAAGGAGATCTCGTTTTCATTTGAGAAAACTAAAAAAATTATTGTCATAGATTTAGTTTTAACTTGACAGCGAAATGAAAGCCAGAGGTGCGATATTAACTTAGCATTTGACGTCTCGGTTTCAATAAGAAAGCTCGAGGAAAGATCATTATCACAGGTGCAGGATTTAACTTAACAATGAAATGGATGCGAGAGGTGTGATATTTAACTTAGCATCGAATGTCTTGTTTTCATTGGGAAATCGAGAGAACCACTATCATAGGTATAATATTAACTTAACAGGAATTTATACTGCGATATGAGCAATTTTGGTCAGAGATGTGATATTAACTTGACCGAGGATTTTTGCGATTTGAACAATTTAGTAGTAGACTCATCATTCTATTGAAGAGAATTGACAAGTTGAAAATTTATCCACTGGAAAAATTAAGGAAAATCACTGTTAGAGGTATAATATTAGCTTAACAGTGATTTTGATTGCGAGTGAGCAATCCTGGTCAGAGGTGTAGTATTTAACTTGACTGAGAAATTTTACGATTTGAGCAATCTTAGTACACTCATCATTCTATTGAAGAGAATTGACAGGTTGAAATTTTTGTCCGTTGGGGATATTGAAGGACATTGTTGTTAGAGGTATAATGTAAACTTAACAGTGGGTATGTCAGAGGTATAATATTAACATGACAAGTATGCTCTGTGATTATCTCGCTGGGGAAAACAATTACAGCCTTTTTTATGGTCTTACCATTCCATGGACGAGAATTAGTAAGAGATTTTGGAGGGGAAGACGGAATCAGGTCCCTCAGGATTTTTAACAAACCCTCAGTTATCAACAGATTTGGTATGTTTTTACCAACCACAGTTTGAGTTGGGCTAACTATAATATTTCCCTCAGCATGATGAGTTGTTAAGAAGTTTTCATTGGGCTTAAATGCCAACTGTTTTCTCTATCCTTTAGCCATCGGAGGCGTTGGATGTAGTGTAGTGTGCCTCCTGCAAATAAGCTGGAGGCCACAGAGGTAGACATGAATTTCGCAGGAGTTTTGGTCTGGAGATTAGTCACCTCGTGGAATCCTCTTTGATCCTTATTTGGTTTCACATTTTGATATGAATGTGAAAATAATGGAAATGTTCTGCAAAGATGCGTCATGAACCTTCTTCAAGAAGTTTAGCTTGATAAGCCATCAGATAAACTCATTTGATCCTCCATTCGATCGGTTACCACCTCTTGATATAAATGTGAAAACAGTGAAAAGGTTCTGCAAAAATGCATTACGAACCTTCTTCAATGAGTTTGGCTTGAAAAGTCATCGGATAAACTTATTCAAGTCCACCATATGATTGTTCGGATCCTTTGTCATTGGATCGAGCTTCAATCGATCCAACAGGAGTAGGGAGGTATGCCACCATTACATATGGAAAAGTCAGGCTAGATAAGCCGTCCTTCTGGATCGAAAGAA
>JAVJIF010033374.1:0-46913 GCA_038442645.1 Agave tequilana
TTTCCTTTATTGCAAGTTTATTTATTTGATTAACTTTAATTTTCTTTATTTAGTATTTGTGTTGACTTTGTATTTTAGATCCATAAGTGCCAACAAAGAAAGTCCAACATTGGCATCATATCGGGACCAACACACTTCTGGGCTCGCTTTCTTGAGCAGAGTCCATGGCCACTTATGTGTCCACTGCAGTAAAAATTTCCTTGATTCTATTACTATACACCAAGAATAAAGAATAGAGTTAACCAAAAATGTAAACTTAAAAAGAGAATTACTTACCGTCCCTCCCCGGAACAGCGCCAAAATTTGATTGAGTTTAAAACTACACACAAAATATAAAATTTTAGAAATACAAAATAGAAGTGCAAGTTCTCAATACTACCGTGATAGCAAGTGGCTATGCGGGTCGAGATCCACAAGGAGGGACTAGCGATGGAAGCTTTTAAGTAAGTTCGTTTCCTTTTGAGTTTACAAAAATATGTTAGGAATTTCTTCTCAGTTTTAGAAAAAGAAAACAAAAAGGTTAAGTTAGAAGATATAAAGAAGATGGTAAAAGAAAAGATGATGATGTTGTTTTTTGTTGTTTTATTTACAAAAGAAAAGAAAAAAACTAAATAAAGAGGAAAATGTTAGTTTTGGAGTAGAATTCTAAACTAATAATTAAAAGAAAACTAAAAATTCTTACTTATCTCTTTCGTGCTCATATACCTTGGATCCATCGCTACGACTTACCTAGTCTCTGAAGGTGATCAAGCATGGCGTGTAGGATCTTCCTCATTCCTGTCTATGCTACGAATAAAAGAGCAAGCTAACTAGCAAAGGAATGGTTGTTTATCACCATAGGCCATCAATGGCACTTGCAATGGTGAAGCAGTCTCGAGGCTATCGGATTCACTTGTATTGCAAACACATCAGAGGAAAGTAAATAAAAACAAGAGTAAAGAAGAAAAAAAAACCTTGATTTGATTCAAATAACAATAAAAGAAAAGACTTACTTACACCGGTGTCACCTTCAGTACAAGCTTGTTCTTATTCCTCCATGAAACTGTCTCTCCTCTCAGTTACATAAATAAAATAAAAAATTACATAAAAGAAAAAGAAGAAACCTAGGTTAAACTTTACAAGAATCTATTCTAATCTCTGCTTCATCCTCCCATGTAGTCTCTAAAAACCCAGTATTTATAGTCAAAAACTAAACGGGGAGAGCGTACGAAGATAGGGAGAGCAAACGCTCGCCCAACAAATTCAACCAAGTCGTGGAAATGCGGCTTTGGCTGTGTTTTCGCGGCCAGGTGTGGCCACCTGGCCACACCCGGGGGTGGTGCTCCCTAGTTTCGCGATATAGTTTTATCTCTTTCTGGATTTGCAGTTTGGGTCCTGGATTTGACTAAATCACCTTTGATCTTCAGCTTTAACCAATTGATTTGTGAAGATCTTATTTTAACCACTTGTTCAACTGATTTTATCTTCTCTGATTTGCCCTGATCTGTCTGGTCTTTGATTTGAATTAATTCTTAATTAAGTCAAAATTTTGATGGGCTTTTTGGGCTAGTTTTTCTTCCCTCTTCTTTAGTATTTCTTCCCTCTTCTTTAGTAATAGGCCTGCATATAAATTAGACAATAAATAGGACTAAAATAGAGTTTATTATATAATAAATATGAAAATGTGACAATAAATATGCAGTATCAGTGACCGATCAATGTTAAGCCTAGCATATGTCTCTAATCTGGTTTGTTATTATTAACCTAATTTATGTGGTACTTAGCTCGTCCCATACCACTGCTGTTTTCTCATATCAAATAATGTTATCGTTATTGTAACTTCTTGCCAATGTAGTACATATTTTTGGAAGAGTTCCATGCATGTTGTTTGGTCGAAAAAAAAATAGCGCAAAGTAAATTTCTTTAAGTGGATGAAAAATTACAACGAATTATTTCGATTACCAAAGAGGAGAAAATTACTGGTTCTCACCTATATTTAAGGCTAGGTTCTTCTGTGTGGTGATGGAGAGTGATTCATGTTCTCCGTTAATCGGTTGAACGAACAAGCTTCTCTTCGAAATGCTCTCAAAAAGTAATCAGAGAGGGGTTCTGTTTTGAACACCCTGAGTGTTTAGAGCCCACTGATTTCTCTTTTTCTCTCCTGACTTTTTTTTAAAAGAAGTAAGAGGAAAGCAATAAACTTTTAGCTTGAGAATTCTCAGCTCTCAATCTTCAAAAGTCTCTCTTTTTCTTCTCTGTCCTCCAAAAGTCCTTCCCAAAGTCCTCCTTTCCTTCATAGCTCCTCAGACTATTTATAGGGAGTCGGAGGCATATAATTGTACCTATAATCCCTCCATAATAGGGATTAACTCTCCTATTACGTGGGAAGTTAATTGACCCAGTAATGAGGATCAGTTATAAAAGAAATGCGGGCCTTATGGTGGATGAAGACCTCGCGTTGTTTGTTGTAGACGCGGACATCTCAGTCAGAATGCGGAGTTGCTCAGACCTGCGCTTGAAGTGGGATGCAGAGTTACTCAGATCTGCATTTTAACTAAGACGTGAAGTTGCTCAGACCCGCGTGAGACGCAGAATTACTCAGACTTACCTTTGAAATAAGACGCAAGGTTGCTCAGACCCGCGTGAGACGCAGAATTACTCAGACCCGCGTCTGAAGTTTCTGTTTTCCTTTGGACACGAGGTCCGCATTTTAATTGAAAGCAACCTTCGTGTTGAAGTGAGGTTCGCATCTGATGACGTGTCCTTAGTAATTTTTAAACAGTACAGAACCCCTTCCAAAGTTTTTGACACTTCGCGGTTGATTGGGATGGATTTCAAAATATTTTTGACTTCATGTTGATTTCATGCTCCCCATGATTGGGCTGGCAATCTTTCGAGATGCCCTGAGCTTGATCCCGTCTGAATTCTAGTCTTCGTGAGTGTACTATTGAACTGCTTGAAGCCTTTAGGGAAGATCATCACAAGTGTCTTAGAAACTCAGTCTAGTACTTATCATGAGCTTTGGTTTGTTTTTTGGTGTACTATTGAAACAGTAGAGTTGTCAATTATTTTGCCAGTATACTATCAAACTTATTGCAGAAGCAGGGACATACTTCTTGTATATGAGAGAACGCGGCCCTCATAGACACAATCGCCATGTAGACGCGAGCTTCAATGAAGTTGAGACGTGACATTCAGTTGCTGTAGAGACGCAGCCCTCAATTGGTGTTGAGACGTGACTCTCAGTTGATGTTGAGATGCGATTTTGAGACGCGACTCTCAGTTTAAAACATGAAGATCGCGTTGGATGCTTCCAGACACAGACGTGAGTGCCCGTTTGACTCGTGTTTGGCTCAGATTGAGCTCGAGATTCGCGTCGCATATCTCGGCCACTGAAAGGCCTATAAAAGACCCGGGTCATTCAATAGTCAATTCACTTGACTGTTTATCACCTTCAATCAGACCCGTGTCTGAAAATCAAAAGATCTCAAGCTTTCTTAGAACCCATAAAGCTTCGAGATTTTTCAAAGCTTTTCAAGAGATTTTCACCGTCGAGATGGCCCCAAAACTTAAGCAGCCTGCTGCTTGTTCAAGCGCCGCCGCTACGCCGACCACCGTGGGTGGTTCTCCTCTTCAGGAAGCCCCCATTTGTGGTAAGTAGAATGGCTTCTGCCAATAAGAACATGAAGAGACACTGTCTCTTAACTTCTTTTTAAAGTTTTAAAACTTCTATTGAAGTTGAACAGTCGACGCGGATGTCGCTGGTCCACATTTGATTTGTAAACGCAGTTCTCGCATTGATAAACAAAACGCAAGTCTAGTGATCCTGGTGTTTCTTCTGTCTTATCAATGTGAATTTCTCGTTGCGAATTGAACACGAGTCCAGGGGATTCCGTGTCCTTGGACTTCTAAACGCGGGTCTCATTTGTAAGACTCACGTTTGAATCTTAAGACTTAGAAATATTTTCTAAGTGTGGAGTCTAGATGCGGGCTTTATGCGAGCCTCGCATTTTAATCACAGAACGCGGGTCTCATGTGTTGAGCCCTAAGTTTGAACTCTAACACTTGGTGTAATTTAACTATTTTTAAAGTATTAACTTTGTGTTCTTTTCTTTTTGCAGTGAATTACTCCTCAGACCCTCTGGCGAAGAGACGTCATTTTGGTCATGTGGGTGGCCCGGATCCGGGTGTCATCTCTGGACTCAACAGGACAGTGCTGGCTTTAACTGAGAAGAATCGAGAGCGGCAAACTAAGTTAAGTCAGGTAAGCTCGTAGACTCTCTAAGCGCTCATCATAGATGGGAGATTTGAATCGGATGCCCGTTCATTATTAGAAAGCCAGATTTCTTATTCTGAGACTCCATCAATCAGGATGTAGAGGTGATGCTTGGCGGGAGTTACAAATGGCTTCATCGGCTTGGAGAGCATCGCTTCTTTCTCCCGACATGGAAAAGATGTTTTTCTTGTCGTCCATTCAATCGATGTCCCTTCATCGATTGATGGAGTTAGATTTGATAGAGAAGCAATCTGGAGTTTCCCTCGGCGAATCTCTCATCACACTGTAGTCCCAGCGGGTCATGACAGGAATGTAGTCGGACTGCTGCTGGGTTTGTTGAAGGCGGAATATACCGCAGGTGAGACTCCCCATCAGGTTGCCATGTGCATTAATCAGCTTATGGCCATGAAGGGTGATTTCTTGAAAGGCGAGTTCCGGGCGATGGGATGGGTCCATTCTTCGGACAATATTTGGTGGTCCAAGATGGTGGGCTTCGCTCTTGAAGATTTGAAGGACGAGCTACTACAGATCGGCCTCTATACCGCGATCCAGGTTGTTCAGTATGGCATCTCGCAGGGTAGTCATCATTTTTTTGCCATGCTAGAGTGTTGTAATCCAGAAACGTACATATTCTTCACCCCGGTTAGGGAGATGGGATTTACTCTTCATGAAATGTATGAAGTCTCTGGGTTAGCGATGAGGGACATTTTTTATGAATATATGTCCGTCGGCCGAAAGAATTGTACCTGATGGAGGACAGTGCTCCTTTGGTATATGCGACATATTGGGAAGTGTTGTGTCAGTTCCACATATGCACTGAAATTACTGGTTTGAGGTCTGGAGGGGTCAAGCAGATAGCCTGAGTGGATTACCTTTTCAATGGTCTGGAAGACAAGGATAACTGATTGACTCACCTGGCTACAAGCACAAATGCAGCAAATAAGGAGAGCATCAGTGCATCAACGTCCTCGTATACCACAGAATTAGTCGAGGATATTTTCGGCACAGTCTTCAAAATTTTCACTATCAGGCCAAGACCCCTATTTCCAACAGAGCCTTGCTAGCTGGATTCTTAATGCTGTGGTTGAAACGGTGCATCGTGCGACACATTCCCACGAAGTTATAGTAGCCGATGTGGTATACGCCGCTGTCTTACTGGCATTTGGTCAAAGTATTGCCCTTTTTCAATGATGGTGGGATGCATTCAGAGCGGGCTTCGGGTATTAACCAAGATATTCTGCAAAGTAGAAGCTCTGACAGATGATGATGGTAATACGCTTATTGACTAGCATGGTGATCCTGAGGTCAAGGTGCCTAATCCCAGAGTCGAACTTCCCTATACCTACTTGGTGGCATGGTATGTTATGCATTGCCCATCTCAGATAACGGTAGCACACACATCAAAAAACTTTGTGCCATTTCTTCAGAAGCGCTTGACTTGACAACATGCCTATATATTCTATATTAGGAGAGCCATTCATAGCGACTTCAACTATCAGTTGGTCTGATGCTTCCCCGACATTCAGGATACGTCGTTTGGGGACCATTCCTGGACTTCGCAGGGCCAGATGGGTATACCACCTTATCGACTGGTGTCTTTTGTTGGCAAATGAACATTTAACCTAGATATCTCATTTTTCGCTAAGGTGACACCTGCACGATCGAGCCATATCTACCAAGCTGATTTGCTGGCCAAATCGAGTATGATCAGCTCTACATGGGAATCTGAATATTAGCCTTCACTTCAGCGAGAATCTAATCGAAGGGGCATGTACATGATACTTTCACGTGGCTGGAGGGACGGGACAATGTTCAGTCTTCCTCAGCGATCCCCAATTTATATACCAACCTCAGCTTTTGCACTTGGTATGTTATTGCCAATATGGTGCCAATGTTATGGAATGAATGCCTCATGCATTAAAGCCATTAAGTCCACCTACAGTGCTTGTAAGGGATCCATGATTGTTCATAAGAAGGGAATAAACGAGTATTTGGAGGCTGAGAAAGAGGCTGGTGCATATGAAGCGGCATGGCGCGTTGTTAAAAATGCAGAAGAACACTCTGTAAGAAAGTCTCGCCAAGCCGTAGCGAAGCATGCCCATCCATCCTCCTCTGTAGGTGGTTCAAGTCAGAGAAGGCACGAAAAGAGCCTGAAGCTGAAGTTCCATTGCAGGGTGCTTCTCAATCAGGGTTGACCCCATGGAGTCTGAGGAAGAAGAGGAGGTGGCCTCTCCGCTCATTCAGAGTCAGCGTGGTAGAGGCCCTGCTGCTTCAGAAAGGGTAGAAGTTGCGGAAGAGCCTCAGTCAGAAGCTCCATCAACGTCCTTGATGGCCTCAGGCGAATGAGTCAAAACACAACCGAGCTCCCCAAGCATTATGATGCCGGTCTTGAAGATCCCCTGTTTGGACACATATATTGCATAAATATTATTACATTCCTATATATATTCTGTAATGAATATTGCAAATAAGTTGTCTTAAAGTCTTAGGTCATGCAGGTTATGATAGGGAGAAGATAATCATGAAATTTATCCAATTAAGTTCAAAAGTTCAAAAGAAAAGGGATCGATTCAAATCCAAAGGTTCTAAAAGCTATCTTATCTGAAAACTGGATATATTAGATAAGATAATATCATCTAATTTCAAGGGAAAAATGGACTGTTTGAAAACCTTATCGGTTTTTCTGAAGATAAATGTATATCTTATCAATTCTAGAAGACAAACTGAAAATTCAAGAGAATAAATGGATAGAGAGAAGATCAACAGATGAGATGAAGTAATTTAGATTCGGATTCAAGCTGAATACAGTTTAGCATTTTAATCATAACATTCGCTATCGAAATTCAAATCTAATGATTCAAGATGTTACAAAAAGAAGACTTAAAGTGATATGTTTCTTCTGTTGATCACTCTTTCCATTTTATCATTTGATAAGTGATATTCAGCAATCAATACGTCAACAAGTTACAGATCAGAATTGAATTTCTGGATAAATCAACTCAAGTTTGAAGATAAGGAGAGAATTCAAATTTAGAAATATTTAGCTCTCCTATCCTCATATGCTTTCTATCCCTCTGGTTTTTCTCCTATAAATACCCTCATACCTTGAAGGCAAAAAGGCACCATCTCAGAGAGAGAGCTTTAGTTTAGATTTTTCTTTTCTTCTTCAATGTAATTTTTATTTTTTATTTTCTTGTAGGTTAGAGAGAGTTACCTGATTATAAGAGAGGAAGAGTTATTGTTGAATGACACTATTGTAATCTTTTCTTCAAGAAGCTTATATTGAAGGTGACAATCAATGGAGGTTTCTCACTTTTCTTCATTGTGCTCAATCTCGCCGAAGCCTTGCTTTCTTTTATTCTTTTCTATTACTTTGCTTTACTCCATGCTAAGGTAAATTTCATTATGGTTCAACAGTAGAGGTAAACATTCTTCTTTTATTTCTTTTTATTTCTGATTTTTGCATCAATATTTTTATTAATCTCTTTTTGGTTCTTTTCTTTTATTGCTAAAACAACAACAATACCACCATCTCTACTTCTACCATCTTCCTCTTAACTATTTTTATTTTCTATTAAAACTGAGAAGAGAACTCTCAAATCTCTTTTAGTTAATTAAAAGAAGAAACTTACTATAAAGCTTCCATCGCTGTCCCTCCCTGTGGATCACGACCCGTTAGCCCTAGGCTATACTGTAGAATTGAGGACCTAGCACTGTTTTAAAAGTTTGTATTTTTCTTGTGCAGGTTTAGCTCGATCATAATTTTGGCGCCGTTGCCGGGGAGGGACGATAAGTTTCCTTTTTTTTTTAATTTACTTTAACGAATTAATCCCTTTTTCTTTTTTGTTTCGGTGTACAGGGGCTAATTACAGAAAATTAGGAGTTGCAGTGGACATATTGCTACTCTGTGCCTCTGTCCAAGAAGGCAGAGCATCAGAGCCCACAACTGTGATGAACTACTAACTATAGTCTCTTGCAGAGCTTTTCAGAGATTAGCTCTCTGCAGTTATTATTTTATCTGTTTAACTCACTCTGTACATATTTCTAATCCACAGTAACTTGTTGCTTTGTAAATGCTAAAAAAACGTTTTGACTCTTGCATCTTAGGTCATCTGTCTATTTCGTTTCTTTACATTACTATTGAAGAGTGCTGGAGCAAAGGTATGTATGCGTTGCATATAGTTTAGAAAATATATTTTGAGTGACTCATATTGCTTGAATGTTACCTTTCACTTTATACTTGTACACTGCACTAAAAGGACTAAGGGCATATCCTTAAACAAGATAAGGTGGGAAAGTGATTACCCTTCCTTAGCCCAAAAATCATCTCCTCACTCATTAACCCAGCCTAACATAAAATTGAGTAGACGTTGGCCCTAGGGACTCTCGGACTCAAATAGGGATTGACCTAAGGGGAAGTTATTAGAAGTTGACTCTTGCCAAATCGGTGTCTAAGGTTGGGGATTGAGGAGCGAAACCCTGTAGGTTGGTGTTTGGCATAATTAGGCCCGTTGCTTAGGTATGGATACCTCCCACCAATCTTGCCCCTACCTGGCTGATTAACTTTTGGTCAGGTTCTGCAATATACCTCCTGTGGATAATCAACAGTTAGGAGTCGTCAGGTCTAAGCTCTACACCAACATAGGCTCGATTTTTCTTTATTTTCTTGTTTGTTTATTTGTCTGTTTTTGTTTGTTCTTGTGAAAATGGATTATAATTACAATTATTCTGATTATAACTCAAATCCATATTTCACCCAACCTCTTTCAATCCAGATATTATCAACCCGATACTACATAACTCTAACCAACCAAGTATGCCAGATTGGTCTTATCCGAATCAATATATGCCCCAATCCTAGTACTATGAATAAGAATGTGACAATCATCATCACTATTCACCAAGTCAGTGGGGATACAACTCCCCCGAGTCTTACTATCAACAACCTTATCAACAAACAACTTCATATATCCATACCAAGACCACCTATAGAAGAGAAATATTCTTTAGAAAGACTTTTGAAGCCATCCTTGAGTCCATACGACAAGTACAAATCATTGCAGACTCAATTCTCCCAAATAATTCCCAAATCCAAGATCCTTACTCTAATTTTAAAGTCCAACCACAACAAGAAGAACATGTTGACTTAGAAAAGAGTATGGAATTCATGATTCAGTCCCAAATGATATTATTCAATCCCAAACGGATTGTCTCCAATCTCTCAATAGGCTAGAAACAAAAGTGAGCCATTTGGTGAACACAATTAATGATAGGAATGAGAAAATTCTACCTAACATATTTTTGACCATTCCTGATTGTCCTAGGCATATTGATGAAGATGTTGGCCCAAAGGCCCATCACTCTAGTTTTGATGATGATCAACTCATGTAGTTATGTTTACTAATAATCTTGTGTTTAATTAGTGACAGATTTGTTATCAAGATCTTAGTAGGTGTGGAGCTTCAACAAAGGATTTAGGATCAACATTTTGGAGCTAGCACTGGTTGATTCACGAGCCTATGCATCAAGACCACATCAAGAGTTGAGCTCGTTGGATCATGTTTGACCAAGTCTAGAGAATGAGAAGACTTCAAGGAAGACTTCAAGATCAAGACTTGTGTCTAGGTATAAGATTTTGTTTTTAGATAAAATGTAAAGGATAGATAGTTGGTGGATTGCTCAAAATCATATCACACACACACTCTTGATTTAGTTGTCTTTTCATAAAAGAATTTTCAGATTTAGAAAAGACTTTCATTTTGGAAAAATACTTTTTGGTTTTTGGAATTTCTTATATGCATGTCTTTTATCCAAAACCATATTTAGAGCTTAATGCAAAACATTGATATTTCATCTTAATTGTGTAGTGGATCATATCCATACACACTATGCTTTAATGAATTCAAAATATCTTGTTTTTGTATCATGAAGAAGTTTGGAAAACAAGTTTTAGAAAAATACAAGTTTTCATTTGAGCCAATATTTTTCAACTTACAAAAATAGTCCAATCTTTTATAACATGTCTTGATTTTGTGCAAGCATGTTTGTTTATCAAAGTATATTGGTAAAACTATTTTTGTAGATTTTCTAAGTATTTATGGGATTTTATTTCAAATCAAAAAGACCAAATTTTTATCCCAGATTTTCTGTTCCAGGCTTCAGCCAAGTCGACTAGTCGACCTATTAAGTCGACTAAGGCTAAAGTCGGTCGACCGGCTCGGTCGACCGACGTGCACGACGTGCACGCCTTGACCTGGCAGATGGCCGATCTGCCGACCCAGTCGACCGGAACTGAGAGCAGTGCTCTCTGTTCTTTTGGGTCGACCGGGCGGTCGACCGGAGGCTCCAACGGTCGGATTCTTGACCGTTGGCGGTCGACCGGGCGGCGGTCGACCGACAGGTCTGACAGACCCCAACGGCTAGTTTTTTGACAGCCTATAAATTTGGGGTTTTGGTCATTGTTTTTCTCTAAGATTTTAGGAGAGCTTTCAAGCCAGTTTTTCTGATCCTTTCAAAAGGTTTTCTCCACATATTTGAGAGCAAATATTTCCAATCAAAAGGAAAGTTTTATCAAGATTGTAAAAGTGATTCTTTGAGTTTTCCTCCACCATTCTCTTCCTTGTTTTTCTCACACAAACACTTGAGCATCCATTGATTATTCATTCTATAGGAGTGTTGTAGTGAGAGTGCTTTTAGGTGATCAAAGTGTTGTGATCACCAAAGATTTTTTCTTTGTTCTTTGAGGAGGCGGACAAGTGTGTTCGCGGTGGTTTAGAGTTCGTGTGTGAACTCTTGGTTTGAGGTGCGGCCTCGGCGAGCTAGTGAGCTTGCGTGTGTACGGGACTAGAGAGTCCGAGGGTTTGTAAGTGTTGCGGCACCAAGGAGAGATCCATTGGGATCGTGCATAGTGGAAATCCTTCATGTGTCGAAGGCGGGGATGTAGAGCAAGGGTGCTCGAACCTCGAAACAAATCCCTTGTGTTTGCGATTGCTCACTTTCTCTCTCTCTCTCTCTCTTTTGTCTTTATATCTTGCATACTTTTATTGTCTATCTTTATATGCTTGATATATTCATTTGTGCTCATTGATATACATGCGTGGGATTTTTGCTAGCACTTGTATTCAACCAAGAGAGCCAACGCGGCACCTCAACCCTTATCTAGGGGAATCTAGAGGAGTTTGTCCAGAGCCCTTCACGGGGAATTCGGCAACACTCTTGTGTTATACGTGGTGTTTAGTGTAAGAGTTTAGTTTAGGTCATAATAGTTTTTAATTCCGCATTATTTGGCATCAAGTGACCATTAGATTAGCCATCACCTATTCACCCCCCTCTAGGTGAACTTACAATTGGTATCAGAGCTCTTGGTACTCTGATTTGGGTCTTACAACCTAGAGTTAAAGATCCTCATTTTTAGGCTAATCACTATTTTTGTACACACACCATGGACTTCATGTCACCACCCACCTTTGACATTCTTAACATCCACATTTGGAAGGTTAAGTTGTCCTTGTACCTCAAGGCCTTAGGCATTCATGTTTATCTTGCTACCACTAATGATTCTTATGTTAATAATAGCAAGTATTTTGAGGCTAACTCAAAAGCCATTCATGCTTTAAAGTCAACCCTAAATGATGATTATTTATCTAGGGTTTCTAACATTAATTCGGCTTTTGTAGTATGGAACATCATCACCTCCCTCGGCGAAAAAGATCTATATTATACGGGGAGCGATTCGGACGTTGGAAGCAACACCTCCAACTTGTGCTATATGGTCCAAGGGGATAACCCCCTTGAGGTAACTACCGAATCCGAGGATGAGGATGTTAACATGTCATATGATGAGCTCTCTACATTTTGTCAATTATTGGTTGAGAAATATGACATGCTTAAAAAGAATAATAAAAATATGAAAAAGAAATTTGATTGCATGCTTAATGAAAATGATTCATTTAGAAATAATATTGCATGCTTAGAAAGAGAAAAAGAAGATTTGAAAAATGAGAATGTTACCTTGCTTTCAAAATTGAATGATTTGTGTGAAGGAAACAATACTTTGAAAAATAAAATTGATTTGGTGAAAAACAAAAAGAAGTTGTTTTTTCAAGAAAATAAGTCTTTAAAAAGAAAAATTTGTGAAAAAGAAAAAGATTTTGTTTCGAAAAAGAAAAAAAAAATGATTCTTTATCTCATCATGCTTTACATGCCACCACTAATGAGATTAATGATTTGAAAAATAAGTGGATTGTTTGAGTTCAACTTTGAACTCTTGTGCATTTAACCATACTAGATTGGAGTCCTTGTTTTCAAGAAACAAACTCCACACATTCATGCACAACATCATCATGCATTTGCTTATGTGCACGTCACGATCATACACATTCACATAAGCATTCTAAGGTGCACATATGTACACATTGTGGCCGCAAAGGCCATTTAGCAAAATTTTGTTATGACAAGTTGCATCATTTTAATTTTGCTAATAATAAAAATTTTTGGGTTCCTTACAAGACTAACCCCAAAGGACCCAAGAAAATATGGGTACCAAAACTCCCACCTTGTGTATTTGATGTAGGTGAGGGCTCTCACACGACGTGAGAGGATTGGTGCCTTGGTAGTGGATGCAAATGGATATGATAGACACACTTATTGATGCATCGCTATCAAGGAGGTTTTGGTGGGACAACCACCATATTTGGAGCTTTGGAGTTGGTAACAATCTCTAAACTCCTATTTCATTTATGTTCATGCTTGTTCATTCATGATATTCATAGCATGTTCATGTTTTATGATTTAATGTGCTTCATGTGGTAAAAACATGCTTAGATGTAGTTTTTATCAAAACTTGTATTATTCATGTACAAATAGTGAGTTACATTTGATTCATATATATTTGCACTTCATGCTCATTTGTACCCACTATATGCACATGTATAGACTAGTTTTTATGATTCTCTCATTTATACATGCTTTGCCAAATTTTATGATTTTACTTCATGTATATGTATTTTTAATTCAAATCTAATAAATATACATGTATACCCGTGAGTCTCTTGCCTTCATGCAAATACATTTGATAGACTCTTTTATGTTTGGGATATATATGTGTATTGTTAGTTTTGGATAAATCATACATATACCATGAAGATTAGTGTTTTAATGAAAAATGATTTTTCATGTTTTTGTTAAAAATGTGACTTATAATCTTTTTGAGCTTAAATGACTACTTTCATAAAGATGCTATTTACATGATCTTTTAAACACTCACATCTTCATTTATTATTTCATGACTTAGTTTCATGATCATTTTGAGCTTTATAGACCATGAGTGATTAAATCTTTATGTATTTAGTTATGCTTTATGAAGTACATATGATTTGATGTATTTGAAGGATCTTTAACTAGTTGTTCAAAAACTATTTTATACTAGTTATTTATTCTTCAAATTAGTAGTTTATGAGATATACACATGATCCTATTATTGCTTCAATTGGTATCATTGAATCGTTTCAATGGTATCAATTTGACTCTATTTTTGTATACTCATTTTTTTGTTTTCTATGTATGTATGCTCTAATTTTCAATTGGTATTATCCATTCTCATACATATATATGATGTTCATGTGCTTACTTTACATTTGGTATACATTTTTAAAGCACAAAGTTTATGCTAAGCTTGATCTAAAACTTTATTTACAATTTGATTATTTACTTTTGGTATCTTAAAAATTTGATTTTACAAGTGATACCTTAAAAAAAAAAGAAAAATTCAAAATTTTTGATTTGTATTGCCTATATGCAAGGAGAGCTTAACATCTCTTCTACATATAGATTCATGTTGAGTGTATTGTATATTGAGGAGCTTGACAACTCTTCTTTATGTGGTACACGTGTGTAGGGGGAGCTTCACATCTCCTCTTATGCATTACATAATATGTGTTATGTGAATTGGGGCTTGTCATCCCTTCTTCATGTAATGCATATGTGTAGGGAAGCTAACTTAGCGTCTTCCTCTTCATGAATGTATATCGCATATAACCTTTCTTGATCGATTTGTTTTACCCCTTCATTGGTTCTTTGTTTCGAACAAAAAGGGGGAGAAAATTTTTATGTTTTTACTTCAACCCCTTTGTTGATGATTGACAAAAAGGGGAAGAAGAATTTGAGATTTATATGCATGTTAGTAGAATTTATGTTTTATGCATATATGTTTTGTTTTGCAAATAGGAGAAAAAGATTTATGAGCTTTATGCATATATGTTTTGTTTTATGCATATATGTTTTGTTATGCATATATGTTTTGTTTTATCTCCATACATTTGCATACATGTTTATGAGCTTTATTGTATATATTTATTATTTTGTGTTATGCATGAGTTAAGGGGAGCTTCTTTGAAGCTTTACTTTAATCCATGCATATATAACTTCATGTGTTTTGTCATCTCAAAAAGTGGGAGATTGTTGGCCCAAAGGCCCATCACTCTAGTTTTGATGATGATCAACTCATGTAGTTATGTACTTGATCTTTAATTAGTGACAGATTTGTTATCAAGATCTTAGTAGGTGTGGAGCTTCAACAAAGGATTTAGGATTAACATTTTGGAGCTAGCACCGGTTGATTCACGAGCCTATGCATCAAGACCACATCAAGAGTTGAGCTCGTTGGATCGTGTTTGGACCAAGTCTAGAGAATGAGAAGACTTCAAGGGAAGACTTCAAGATCAAGACTTGTGTCTAGGTATAAGATTTTGTTTTTAGATAAAATGTAAAGGATAGAATAGTTGGTGATTGCTCAAAATCATATCACACACACACACACACACACACACACACACTCTTGATTTAGTTGTCTTTTCATAAAAGAATTTTCAGATTTAGAAAAGACTTTCATTTTGGAAAAATACTTTTTGGTTTTTGGAATTTCTTATATGCATGTCTTTTATCCAAAACCATATTTAGAGCTTAATGTCAAAACAAAAATATTTCATCTTAATTGTGTAGTGGATCATATCCATACACACTATGCTTTAATGAATTCAAAATATCTTGTTTTTGTATCATGAAGAAGTTTGGAAAACAAGTTTTAAAAAAATACAAGTTTTCATTTGAGCCAATATTTTCCAACTTACAAAAATAGTCCAATCTTTTATAACATGCCTTGATTTTGTGCAAGCATGTTTGTTTATCAAAGTATATTGGTAAAACTATTTTTGTAGATTTTTTAAGTATTTATGGGATTTTATTTCAAATCAAAAAGTCCAAGTTTTAATCCCAGATTTTCTGTTCCAGGCTTCAGCCAAGTCGACTAGTCGACCTATTAAGTCGACTACGGCTGAAGTCGGTCGACCGCTCGGTCGACCGACGTGCACGACGTGCACGCCTTGACCTGGCAGATGGCCGGTCTGCCGACCCAGTCGACCGGAACTGAGAGCAGTGCTCTCTGTTCTTTTGGGTCGACCGGGCGGTCGACCGGAGGCTCCAACGGTCGGATTCTTGACCGTTGGCGGTCGACCGGGCGGTCGACCGACAGGTCTGACAGACCCCAACGACTAGTTTTTGACAGCCTATAAATTTGGGGGTTTGGTCATTGTTTTTCTCTAAGATTTTAGGAGAGCTTTCAAGCCAGTTTTTCTGATCCTTTCAAAAGGTTTTCTCCACATATTTGAGAGCAAATATTTCCAATCAAAAGGAAAGTTTTATCAAGAGTGTAAAAGTGATTCTTTGAGTTTTCCTCCACCATTCTCTTCCTTATTTTTCTCACACAAACACTTGAGCATCCATTGATTATTCATTCTATAGGAGTGTTGTAGTGAGAGTGCTTTTAGGTGATCAAAGTGTTGTGATCACCAAAGATTTTTTCTTTGTTCTTTGAGGAGGCGGACAAGTGTGTTCGCGGTGGTTTAGAGTTCGTGTGTGATACTCTTGGTTTGAGGTGCAGCCTCGGCGAGCTAGTGAGCTTGCGTGTGTACGGGACTAGAGAGTCCGAGGGTTTGTAGGTGTTGCGGCACCAAGGAGAGATCCATTGGGATTGTGCATAGTGGAAATCCTTCGTGTGTCGAAGGCGGGGATGTAGAGCAAGGGTGCTCGAACCTCGAAACAAATCCCTTGTGTTTGCGATTGCTCACTCTCTCTCTCTCTTTGTCTTTATATCTTGCATACTTTTATTGTCTATCTTTATATGCTTGATATATTCATTTATGCTCATTGATATACATGCGTGGGATTGTTTACTAGCACTTGTATTCAACCAAGAGAGCCAACGCGGCACCTCAACCTTATCTAGGGGAATCTAGAGGAGTTTGTCCAGAGCCCTTCACGGGGAATTCGGCAACACTCTTGTGTTATACGTGGTGTTTAGTGTAAGAGTTTAGTTTAGGTCATAATAGTTTTTAATTCCACATTATTTGGCATCAAGTGACCATTAGATTAGCCATCACCTATTCACCCCCCTCTAGGTGAACTTACAGAAGAATTATGGTATCTTGGAGATTTTAACCAAGATTCAGTTTCACCACATAATTTTGAACTTGATCAATATCAACCAATGACAAATTGGCAAGTTTTTATTTCAATGAGATTGAACTTGAAAATGAATGTGGAACTGATTTTCAATATTGTGATTCAGTTTCACTTTTTGAATCTATACTGACTCGGATATCCTTACTCGATTTGGACCCAATTCCGAAGCCAACACTGATTTCTATCCCTATAGCTTGAACATGAACAAACTATATTGGATAGTCACATTCCATTATTGGAAAATGAATGTGAACTTGAATTCTTTGATTTGGACCAAATCCATGAACTAACTCCGACTCTCAAACCTAAACTTGATTTGAGTTTTATTCCTGAGTCAGTATTGGTTCCTATTCCTTTCATTGTTGAGCCCAAATCATCTATTCCACAAAACCACATTCCACTGTTGGACCAAGGTTTAGATCCATATGACTCTGTGATGATATCCCAAGATTGGTCATATAACCGGGAAAAATTTCATATTAGGATCTTGCATAATCCTATTCATATTGGGGAGTATAAAAATGCTAATAAGAAAGAGGTCCTAAAAGGTGGGTTCCATGAAATTCACAGTATCTAGATTGTGCAGAAACGCTTGCCCAATCAGACCACCACCGGAACCACCACCTTGAGGTGAAAATTTTCTTCTCTTTCTCCTTTTTCATAAATTATTGCATTTCATTCATACATTGAGGATAATGCATGAGTTAGGTGTGGGGGAGGATTCTCTAACATACTAACTTTACTAATTTTTAAAAAAAAATCCTTTCTTTAAAAACCTTTTGAAATGAAAATTAATATTTTGAATTATTTTTGTAAGAAATTAAGTTAATTTTAAGGAATAAGAGGATCATAATTAGGATTTCTTATACTTTGTCAAAATAAAATTATATGTTTGATTTTGAGGTTAGGAAGAAAAATTGAAAAAGTAATTAGTCTTAATTTTACCTTGATGAAATATGCATACTTTATACACTTATACACTTAGGGTTCTCAAACAAAGATTCTTATGCCTTATATAAAAAAAATATATATACATATATCAAAAAAAAAATCTTCTAATTAAGCTGGTATTTGTACCTCATAAAGCATAAGTATTAATACCTAAACGGGGTTAATATAAATAAAAATTCTTAGTTTTGTGGCCTTGTTTGTTCGAGTCCTAAGTCCTTGGGGTGTTCTCTCACCCGGTACCCTAAAATCGTCTGGTTTGGGAGTCACCGACTAAGGCTCGTTACAAGGGCGAATTAGAAAGCCTAATAGAGCTAAGGGATATTACCGCCATGAATTAAAAAATAAAGAAAATAATAAGGCATAAGAGTTAGAGTTGAAGGATCCTGAGCCAAATTTTCACGGTCATAAGATGCATATGACTTAGGGTAAAATAATAGACTAGATGAGAAATACAATTTTAATCTTTACCTTGATTAAAAATAAGTTTTTGAATAAAGACTAAGTTTAAAAATGACTAAGTTTTGATAATCCTATGACTTATAGATTACTTGAAATTTTACATTAATACTTCAAATATTTTTTTCCTTTAAAAATACGTTTTCAAAAAAAAATACTAACAATTCATTTCTTTTTTTCTTCATGGATTTTGTGAGTGCAATCCACTAAAAACCTTCACGAGATAAAACTCATCCTCTAGGGGGAACCTAGAGGGTTAACGGCTTGTTACACGTGCTAAGTGCAACCGTGATTTCTACAAAAGTGAGTTAGATTTGGTCAGTTTAGTTTTTCTTTTCTCTTTGTTTTGCTCGAGGACGAGCAAAAGATAAGTGTGGGGGTGTGTTTGGACACATATATTGCATAAATATTATTACATTCCTACATATATTCTGTAATGAATATTGCAAATAACTTGTCTTAATGTCCTAATTCATGCAGGGTATGATAGGGAGAAGATAATTATGAAATTTATCCAATTAAGTTTAAAAGTTCAAAAGAAAAGGGATCGATTCAAATCTAAAGGTTCTAGAAGCTATCTTATCTGAAAACTGGATATATCAGATAAGATAACATCATCTAATTTCAAGGGGAAATGGACTGTTTGAAAACCCTATCGGTTTTTCTGAAGATAAATGGATATCTTATCAATTCTAGAAGATAAATTGAAAATTCAAGAGGTAAATTGATAGAGAGAAGATCAACGGATGAGATGAAGCAATTTAGATTCGGATTCAGGATGGATACATTTTAGCATTTAATCATAACATTCGCTACCGAAATTCAAATCTAATGATTCAAGATGTTACAGAAAGAAAACTTAAAGGGATATAATTCTTCTGTTGATCACTCTTTCTAATTTTATCATTTGATAAGTGATATTCAACAATCGATACGTCAACAAGTTGCAGATCAGAATTGAATTTTTGGATAAATCAAATCAAGTTTGGAGATAAGGGGAGAATTCAAATTCAGAAATATCCAGCTCTTCCTATCTTCATACACTTTCTATCCCTCTGGTTTTCTCCTATAAATAACCTCATACCTTGAAGGCAAAAAAGGCACCATCTCAGAGAGAGAGCTTTAGTTTAGGTTTTTCTTTTCTTCTTCAATGTAATTTTTATTTTTTTTATTTTCTTGTAGGTTAGAGAGAGTTTCCTGATTAAAAGAGAGGAAGAGTTATTACAGAGTGAAACTATTGTAATCTTTTCTTCAAGAAGCTTATATTAAAGTGACAATCAATGGAGGCTTCTCACTTTTCTTCATTATGCTCAATCTCGCCGAAGCCTTGCTTTCCTTTATTCTTTTCTACTACTTTGCTTTACTCCATGCTAAGGTAAATTTCATTATGGTTCAATAGTAGAGGTAAATATTCTTCTTTTATTTCTTTTTATTTCTAATTTTTGCATCAATATTTTTCTTTATCTCTTTTTGGTTCCTTTTCTTTTATTGCTAAAACAACAACAATACCACCATCTCTTCTTCTACCATCTTCCTCTTGACTATTTTTATTTTCTTTTAAAACTAAGAAGAGAACTCTCAAATCTCTTTTAGTTAATTAAAAAAAAGAAACTTACTGTAAAGCTTCCATCACTGTCCCTCCCTGTGGATCACGACCATTAGCCCTAGGCTACACGGTAGAATTGAAGACCTAACACTGTTCTAAAGTTTGTATTTTTCTTGTGCAGGTTTGGTTGATCATAATTTTCTGAATCCAGTCCGACTGCTGGACCAATTGGTGGGAAAGCACCAATTGCCAAGGCTCCTTTGGTTAAAGTATTATCTTTGTTGCCTGAAGGATACGACCATGATATTAGATCTGAGCCTGCTCCTTATGATGTCAGCAATTCTTGCATGAGATAGAAGAGGAAATGCAAGCAACACCCCCAGAGACACAGCTGCCATCTAGGATCCTTTTTTTCCCCCATGGCTTCTATTATCGGATATAAAAATGATATTTTATCATCTGCTTGGATAATATTTTGCAGGGGACACTGCTACCGCTGAAGGCGAAATCTCCTCAAACATTGCTGAAATGATTGAGAAACTGACTCAGCTAGTAGGCATGGAAGTTCTCAAGATCAGCATCGAGGTGGTCTCTATAAGCGCACCATCTGTGACTAAGTAATCTTCTCAGTAAGGAGGACTCCAGGAGGATTTGTCATCTATGTCTCCTCAACCTGATAAGACATCAGAATTTGATATTCTCACTCTTAGCATTGTTATTGACATTGTCGTAATGACTGCGGTGATGCTACACCATCTCAAGCAAAAGAGCCTATCATGGATATTGATGCCAAGGACATTCCTATTGAGGCTTTGATAGAGAAAGTCCTCATTGTTGAGCCTATACTCAAGGTTGCCACACAGGAAGCTATTACAGTCCCCAATCTTGAAGCTCCTGTGGCGATCTCAGAGATGAGGCAACTTTTAACTCAACCTGCTCCTACGCTTTTGAGGGGGACAAGTGTTCCACCTTTGACTTCTGAGAGCATCGCTATTGTGATCGTAGAGACTGAATTAGAAAGTACTCCTTCGCTCTGACACCGGTTATGGACATCTTGAAAGAGTTATCTCAAAGCAATTCTTCATCACGATGAAGTGTTGCATTGAATTAGTGCTTTTTGGGTGAAGTTTCTTTGAGTTCGCATGCACACTCTTTGAGAACAGGTCGAGAATATCTGGCAAACTGGGGGTTCTAATTGAGCGAGAGCGCATCAAGTGCTAGTCGAGTAACTAGATATATACTCGAGGGATCTTAGGAACCTAAAGAAAGTCAGTCCGTTGCTTAGGCTCAAAGGGTATCAGAAAATCTTCACGCCAACCAGGAACATGAGCGTAAGGAGATTAAGGAGCGGATAGCTGAAGAAGCTCATTGTCTTGATAATTCCAAAGCCAGCTATCAAAATTTGGTAGATGACCTTCAGCGATTCGAGATCGTCACTAAGGGTCCGGAAGGTGTGATAATAAGTGCTCGAGCTGCAATTGCTGAGACGCAAGCCTTAATTCGCGACAACGAGCTAAAGGTTGCGAATGAGAAAAAGAGGATGGAGAAGCTCGAGGCTGCTAAAAGTCAAGTGCAGCAGGAACTCGATGTCTATACTTCGAGATTGGAAGCTCTTCAGGCATAACTTGCTGAGAAGAAGCTTTTATCCGATGAGGAGCTGAGGGCCCAGGCTTTAGCTGAAGTTGAAAAAGCACGCCTGAGGGATATTCAATATCTCAAGGAGCAAATACAATCTCTCGCTGAGCAAGAGTGACTTCTTGTACTCCTTTTGTAACACTCTATCTTATTGAATAAGAGAGCGTTTGTATCACTTTTACAATTTTAGTATGAATAATAATAAAAGTGAAAATTTTGCCTTCATTTTATCTTTATTTCTTTTTGTGTTTGAAAAATAGACAAATGAAAGCGATTGAGTTTGATTGCTAGAGGTGACGATTAACATAGCAACACAAAGTTTGGTAATTTTATTAGGGAATTTGAGAAAGTTACTATCAGAGGTGTGATGTTTAACTTGACAGAAATTGAATTCATGATTTGAATAAATTTTTGTAGACTTGCTATTCTATTGATGAGAATAACAAGTGGAGTTTCATCTACTAGAGATTTATGAAAATTTTTGCCATCAGTGATAATGTTAACATGACGGGTTTGAATTTGCAGTTGGAAGCAAATTGAATTATTAGAGGTGTGATATTAATATTACAAGAATATATGTGTTAGAGGTATGATATTAACTTAGCATCAAGGACATCTCGTTTTCATTTGAGAAAACTAAAAAAATTACTGTCATAGATTTAGTGTTAACTTGACAGCGAAATGAATGCCAGAGGTGCGATATTAACTTAGCATTTGACGTCTCGGTTTCAATAAGAAAGCTCGAGGAAAGATCATTATCACAGGTGCAGGATTTACTTAACAATGAAATGGATGCGAGAGGTGTGATATTTAACTTAGCATCGAATGTCTTGTTTTCATTGGGAAATCGAGAGAACCACTATCATAGGTATAATATTAACTTAACAGGAATTTATACTGCGATATGAGCAATTTTGGTCAGAGATGTAATATTAACTTGACCGAGAATTTTTGCGATTTGAACAATTTAGTGGACTCATCATTCTATTGAAGAGAATTGACAAGTTGAAAATTTATCCACTGGAAAAATTAAGGAAAATCACTGTTAGAGGTATAATATTAGCTTAACAGTGATTTTGATTGCGAGTGAGCAATCCTGGTCAGAGGTGTAGTATTTAACTTGACTGAGAAATTTTGCGATTTGAGCAATCTTAGTACACTCATCATTCTATTGAAGAGAATTGACAGGTTGAAATTTTTGTCCGTTGGGGATATTGAAGGACATTGTTGTTAGAGGTATAATGTAAACTTAACAGTAGGGTATGTCAGAGGTATAATATTAACATGACAAGTATGCTCTGTGATTATCTCGCTGGGAAAACAATTACAGCCTTTTTTATGGTCTTACCATTCCATGGACGAGAATTAGTAAGGGATTTTGGAGGGGAAGACGGAATCAGGTCCCTCAGGATTTTTAACAAATCCTCAGTTATCAACAGATTTGGTATGTTTTTACCAACCACAGTTTGAGTTGGGCTAACTATAATATTTCCCTTAGCATGATGAGTTGTTAAGAAGTTTTCATTGGGCTTAAATGCCAACTGTTTTCTCTATCCTTTAGCCATCGGAGGCGTTGGATGTAGTGTAGTGTGCCTCCTGCAAATAAGCTGGAGGCCACAGAGGTAGACATGAATTTTGCAGGAGTTTTGTCTGGAGATTAGTCACCTCGTGGAATCCTCTTTGATCCTTATTTGGTTTTCACATTTTGATATGAATGTGAAAATAATGGAAATGTTCTGCAAAGATGCGTCATGAACCTTCTTCAAGAAGTTTAGCTTGATAAGCCATCAGATAAACTCATTTGATCCTCCATTCGATCGGTTACCACCTCTTGATATAAATGTGAAAACAGTGAAAAGGTTCTGCAAAAATGCATTACGAACCTTCTTCAATGAGTTTGGCTTGAAAAGTCATCGGATAAACTTATTCAAGTCCACCATATGATTGTTCGGATCCTTTGTCATTGGATCGAGCTTCGATCGATCCAACAGGAGTAGGGAGGTATGCCACCATTACATATGGAAAAGTCAGGCTAGATAAGCCGTCCTTCTGGATCGAAAGAAATTATCATAAAGAAGAGTACCTAAACTGTTGTTTAGGAATGCTCGACTTCAAATATGACACATTCTTCTAAGTTAAAGATAGGCGCATGTCTATAAACTAGAGAAGAGTGACAAGGCTAAATACTGACATTTTGCCTTTGTCTTTTCTTCAATGTTTACATCATGCATTATAATATCACTGCTGTTCAGTCAGCTCTGTGTCGATCGACCGTGATGTGATCCAGTGAGGGAGGAATCTCTTCTTTGACACTATCCCAAACATCTTGGATCTCAAATCTTAATCCATCTGATTGATCAGGTGGAGTTTCGATCAGAGGTGTAATGTTAACCTGATCATGAGAAGAGTGATCCATTGAAGGAAGAAGCTCTTCTTTGGTGCTCTTCCAAACATCTTGGATCGTAAATCCTAATCCATCTGATTGATTTGGGTGAAGCTTCGATCAGAGGTGCAGTGTTAACCTGATCATGAGAAGAGTGACAAGGTTAAAACTGAAGTTTCTAACTTTATCTCTTCAATATTAACATCATGTATTATGATGTCAATAATGATCGATCGGCCTGACGTTGATCCACCGTAATGTGATTCGTTGAAGGAAGAAGCTCTTCTTTGGCGGTCTTCCAACATCTTGGATTACAAACCCTAATCCATCTGATTGATCAGGGTGAAGCTTCGACCAGAGATGTAGTGTTAACCTGGTCATGGGAAGAGTGTCAAGGCTAAAATTAAAGTTTCTAATTTTGTCTTTTCAATATTAACATCATGCATCATGATGTCAACAATGATCGATCGGCCCAACGTCGATCGACCGTGATGTGATCCATTGAAGGGAGAAGTTCTTTTTGGCGCTCTTCCAAACATCTTAGATCTCAAACCCTAATCCACCTGATTGATCAGGGTGGAGCTTCGATTAGAGGTGCAGTGTTAATTTGATCATGAGAAGAGTCTCTCTAAGGATAGTACTTCTTTAAGAATCTGCCATTAATTGGCATCATGAGCGTATTACCGTCCGGAGTTATAAGGCGATATGCTCCATTTGAGTAGACTGGCTCTACTACAAATGGTCTTTCTCATTTGGATTGGAATTTTTCTTTCATCTTATAAGTCATAACCATGGGTCTTCTGACAGCTAAGACAAGATCGCCTTCTTGAAAATCCTGTTCTCTGACTTTCTTATTGAAAGCTCTAGAAATTCGGGCTTGATAGAGCTCGATTTGCTATTGGGCTTGTAGACATTTGTCATCTAAAGCTTCCAACTCTTGAGGCGCAATCTATGCTTCTCTTCGTATGTCATCCTGGTTGTCAAGGCAGCTCAGAGGGATGGGATTTAGATCTCCAGTGGAAGTACAACTTCACATCCGTACACTATGGAAAACAGCGTGGCCTTTGTTGGAGTTCTCACCGTCATGCGGTAAGTCCACAAGCATTCACCTAAATTGTCGTCCCAGTCATGTTAGTTTTTTGTGACAAACTTCTTGAGTAGCTTTCCAATAGTCTTGTTGAAGGCTTCTGCAAGACCGTTGGCAGCTGGATAGTAACCTATTGATGACACTTTGGATTCTGAATTTATTACAGAATCTCTAGAATACTTGGCTGAAGAATTAGGTTCCATTATTGTGGACAATTCGTCGGGGTACACCGAAGCGGTAGAGTGATGCTTGATAAACTTGATCACGTTTGATGCCTTTACTTCCTTCAGGAGAACGACTTCCACCAATTTAGAGAAGTAATTAGTTATGGCTTAAGATGAAGCGATGTCCTTTAGATGTTGGAGGGCTCATGGGTCAGATAACGTCCATTCCCCACATCTCAAATGGCCATGAAGAGGATGTTGAATGAAAATGTTCCGGTGCTTGATGGACGAAGACATTGTGGATCTGACAGGTATGATATCGCTTAGCATAGGTGATGGCGTCAGGGACCATCATCGGCTAATAGTAGCTAAGTCTTCAAAATTGATCTCCGAGCTTAGGTCCGGGTTGGTGAGCTTCACATATACCATCATGAGCTTCTTTGAGCGCCACTTATGCCTCTTTGTGGGAAAGGCATTAGAGTAAGATTCCATCATACGACCGGCGATACAATCTTTGTGTGATCGCATTGTAATAGAACCGAGGAGCTTTCCTTCTGATGGCAGCTGCCTCTTTGGTGTCGTCAGGCAATGTGTCGTACAAAACTTGTCGAAGTCTCAAAAACCTCTTTAACTTAAAGGTCTTCTTTTAGAGTTTTACTGTCTTTAATGGTAAATTTGCAATAGTACATGTCATGTAGACAAGTACTCTCTCTGTGGTTCCGGCTGGAAGGGCCAATGAAGCAGTGAGGGACGCCAGTGCATCTGCATGCGCATTTTGCTGACGTAGTACATGGTCAATGTAGAAGTTTTTAAACTTCTCTGCCATTTCAATGGTCGTGTTGTGATAGGGCACCAAGTCTTCATGTCGGACTCTATACTCCCAGCGAACCTGGTTGATGATAAGCTTTGAGTCACCGTATGCTTCGAGATTTTTGACTCCAATCTCTTCAGCAAGTTGCATCCAATCAAGAGAGCATTCTATTCTGAAACGTTGTTGAAACACGACTCAGTTAATGAGAATGTACAAGAGATCACATAATTATATGGGGAAATAAGTACTACCCCATACCTGCGACTATATTTCCCTCGAGACTTGTCCTTGATGCTCTGTCGAAGAATAGTTGCCACACTTGTTCTTTTGAGAAGACGTTGATCAAGTTAACTTTTGCAATCTCGATTTGGAGATCGTCATAAAGTTTTGAAGTTCCTGAAATTTGATTATCGGCCAGAAAATCTGCCACAACTTGACCTTTGATCGCCTTTTGTGTCATAAATTGCATCTCGTATTGTGAAAGCAGTATGACCCATTTCGCTAATCGACAATTCAGCGAAGATGGTCTTGTCATGAGAAATCACAAGGGACTAACTCTGAAGATGACATGAATGTGTTGCCATAAGGTAGTGTCACATCTTCTTGATGGCGAAAACTAACGCTAAGCATTCCTTCTCGATAGGGTTGTAACGATGCTCTGCCCTGATCGTTGTTCTACTCAAGTAGTAGTTGCTTGTTCATGACTTTGATCATTGTTTTGAGCTAGTAAAGCTCCCAAAGAATAATCCATAGCTCGAACATATAATAGAAAAAGTTTTCCTGATACTGGAGCTACCAGAATGGGAGGGTATATGAGATACTCCTTGATCTCTTTAAATGCTTGTGGGCAAGCATTGTCCCAAATGAATGGGACTCCCTTTTTCATTAATTTGGTGAAGGGTTGGCAGCGACCTTGTTTGCTCGGGAAAAACTGAGAATAAGTATAGTAAAATTTCCTTGAATAAATGAAAGATTACAATAAGCTCAAACAATTCCGATTACAAGAGAGAAAAGATGTTCATTCAAGCTCAAATCTTCTCTCTGTTTAATGTTGGGTTCTTGGTAGAAGTGGAAAGTGAATCTTGTTTTTTGTTGATCGGGTGTGAACGTCAGTGTCTTCTGAGAATCTTCTCTTCGGACTATGGACGGAGTAACACAACTCCTGTCCAATGAAATCTCAAAGAGACTTGAGGTAAAAACTTGTACTCAACAAGTTGTTGAAGAGTTGACTGTTGGCCCAAGGTTACAATCACCCGTCTTTAGTGTGTTTTGATGATTACAAAACATATTAGTTATTTGTACTAATATTATTTGTTGTTTAAGTGTGTTTCAGGTTTTCTATCTTGCATAGGTGTTTTCTTCCCTAAAGGAAGGTGACTTGGACTCAAGATAACTCAAATGGGCTCAAAATGCAAAATTGAAGATCAAGTGGAGAAAGCCCCTCTTGAAGCCTTGAAGTCCTTAGAACATTGTAAGAATAGAATGTTAAAGTTTGAGTATATGATATTTGGCTCTAGGATTTGCACACACACTTATTCTTTATCTTCTCTATGTTTTTAAAAATGTTCGGTTTTAAGTTTTATGCATTAGTTTATGTATACATGTTTCAAACTTGTTTTATATTGAAAATCTTTGTTTAAAACATGTGTAGACTAATCCTTGCATAATACTTAGTCATATATATTTTTAAAAATGTTTTTACAAAAAATCCCAACTTCAAAATCTGCCATTTTCTGTGTTTCAGGCGAGACCGTCGACCGGACAGTCGACCGGCGCCTGTGTCAGGACATGCACGGTTTGTGCATGTCTGTCGGTCGACTGACCGGTCGACCGACTGCTAGCAGGTCTGCTCTCGGTTAGTTTGGGTCGACCGGGCGGTCGACCTCCTTAAGGAAACTGTGTTTCCTTTGAAGGAAACGGTCGACCGGACAGTCGACCGGAGCCCAACGGCTCTTTGCCAGCAAGGCGACGGTCGACCGGACCGGCTGACCGCCAAGCCTGCTGCAGCCTAATGGCTCTTTCCTCTTTGGGCAAGTCTGAAAATCTAAATTTTCTGTCTTCTTTAACAGAGTTTTAGAGAGTTGTTGGGGGCCTTTTGCAGGTCAAATTATGTGTAAAGAAAAGAGTTTTAACCTATTCTCTCCTTATAAATAGAGGGCAATAGGTCTTTGTTATTCACTTAGAAAAATCCTCAAGTTTTCATTGTTTTCAAAGAGAAAAAGAAAAATTTTTTAAAGCTTTCAACTCCAATCTTTTGAGCTAGCTTTTCAGTTGTGTTTGATTGCTAATATCACTCTACAACTGAAGTTTTCTCACCACACTTCATAGAGCCAAAAATCCATTACTCATACTATAGTGAAGTTGTAAAAAGAGTGAGAATTGTAAAAGTGTTTGAGAAAGAGTTAGTGATCTTGTTGTGATCACTCTTGTTCTTGTGATTCTCTTCTTGTGGAGCAACCTCTTAGGTTGAGGTTCTTTTGTAAGGTGTGGAGCTCGGTGCTCGGTCTTCGGTAGACCAAATTGTAAGGCGTCCTCGGTGGATAGTGGAAACCCTTCGCGGAGTTGAAGGCGGGGACTAGAGCTACGGGCTCGAACCTCGAAACAAATCATTTGTGTTTGCGATTGCCTTGCGTCATTCTTGCCTTACATTTCTCTTGTTTTATATTTGCTCAATTATTTGCTTGAGAACTAACCTATTTACTTGTGCAATTTTTCACTTATTTATCATCTTGCAATATTATTTGTGTGCACTTCATCATAGCATTTCATTCATCTCTTGATCGATCATATCTCATACAACACGGTTGCATTGCGCACCTCTAACCCATTTTAAGGGGAATTGGGAGGACGGAGTTCAGAACCCTTCACCGAGTATTCGGCTCCTAGTCGTGTTTTGAGAGATCGTTGCATCACTCATATTTACTTAAGATTAAAAAGACCATTAGATTAGCAATTACACCTATTCACCCCCCCTCTAGGTGTATTTCAATTGGTATCAGAGCTTGGACTCTATGATTTGGCTTAACAACCTTAGAGAGATCCTCACATTGCTAATCATTTCATTCATACTCATTTAGTAAACATGGCCGATGGTATCAAGACACCCCCTAAGTTTGATGGACTTAACTTTCCCATATGGAAGGTTAAGATGACTGTGTTCTTGCAATCTCTAGGTAGCCGAGTTGCAAAGGCCGTGACCAAATCTTTTACCACACCCACCGGTGATGAATCTACTTGGTCCGAAATTGAGACCAAGGAGTTTGATGCCAATGCTAGGGCTCATTATGCACTCCTACAAGCCCTCAATGATGATGACATAGCTAGAGTCATCCATTGCAAATCCGCATACGAGATTTGGACCCATTTGTTAGTCACACATGAGGGGACATCACAAGTGAAGAGGGCCAAGATAGACCTTCTTCGGTCCCAATATGAAAATTTTAGCATGCAAGAGAATGAAACCATAGATGATATGGTTACGAAATTTACCAAGATTACTATGGACTTTCTTCTCTAGGTGAGGACATCAACAATGATCAAAGAGTAAGAAAGATCATCCGGGCTCTTCCTCCTTCATGGGAAGTCAAGGCTACAACCTTGAAGGAACTCAACGACAAGGATGAGATAGAGCTAATTGGTCTCATTGGGAACCTCAAAACCCATGAGATGGAAAGAAAAGCAAGGGAGGACATGGCTCCTACCAAGAAGAAGACTATTGCCTTCAAATGTCAATCATCACACTCCGACGAAGATGATGAAGAAGAAGATGACGAAGAGCTCTCACTTCTAGTCAAAAATGTTCGGAGGATGTACAACAAGGCAAAGTTCCATGGTAGAAAGAGATGGCAAGGAGGCAAAGAAGAAAGGAAGATTATTTGTTTCAATTGCCAAAGACCGGGACACATAGTGGCGGAGTGTCCGGATAAGATGAAGCCCTCCACATCCAAGAAGCCATACAAGAAGAAAGCTATGAAGGCGACATGGGATTCCGAGAGCGAATCCGAGGAGGAGATCGACACCGCCAACATGTGCTTCATGGCAAATGAAAGCACAAGCAAGGTAACCCCTTCCCCTTCATTTGATGAAGATCTTTCCATGGATGAGTTAGGAGAAGCTTTTGTAGAATTGTCTCACAATTATGACTTCTTGAAGAAAAAAGTATTTAAAAATGAAAAAGGAAAATGAATTTCTTAGTCTTCAAATTGTAAATCTTTCTAAAGAAAATAATGACTTGCATTCTACTTTGATTTCCACTAAAATGAATTTGATAAATATAAGACTTCTTGTAAAGGCAAGTCCCCATTTGTTGATGCTAATGAGATTACCATGCTTAAGGAAAGAATAGATTCTTTAGGTATTGTTTTGAAAAAGTGTAGTGAGTTTGATAAGAAAAAGATTGAGGCTATGTTCCCTAAGAAACAAGCCTCTAAGAAAAATGTTCATAATGCTCATGCTCATGTACATACCACACAACCTTTACATCGTGGCAAACCCCAAAGCATGCTCACTCTTCACACACACATGCTCACACTTCACACACACATCATGCATTCATGTATGGAAGAGTGTTCTCATGTTCACATTGTGGGCGGAAAGGACACTTAGCCAATTTTTGCTATGATAGACTAAGTGCATCTTTTCATAATGTTTGGGTTCGAAACACTAACTTTCAAGGACCCAAGAAAGTTTGGGTACCAAAGTCAACAACTTTGTTAAATGATATAGGTACCTTCCAAAGCCCAACGACGTAGAGGATTGTGGTATCGTGATAGTGGTTGCTCAAGGCACATGACTTGGGACATCAACAACTTTACAACCCTATCAAGATACCATGAAGGTGGCACCGTCACCTTCGGAGATGACGCCAAGGGTAAAATCATCGGTATTGGTAATGTAAAACTTGGCACATCCCCTTTAATTGAGAATGTAGTTTTAGTTGACGGCCTCAAGCATAATCTCTTGAGTGTTAGTCAATTATGTGATAAAGGTTTTGATGTAGTTTTTGATAATGTTGTTTGTAAAGTAATTGATAGAATTTCTAATGCTTGTGTGTTTTCCGGTTTTCGTGAAAGTAATGTTTATATGATAGATATGTTAAATATGTCTTGTAATATAACATGTTTAAAAGCCCTCGATGACGACTCTTGGTTGTGGCATAGAAGATTAGGCCACATTTCTTTTGACCATATATCTAGGCTTAACACAAAGGAAATGGTGAAAGGTATTCCTTGTTTGAATTTAGAAAAGGACCGAGTTTGTGACGCATGTCAATTTGGGAAACAAACTAAGTCTTCTTTCAAGTCAATTAAGGATATCATGACATCACGTCCTTTGGAGTTAATCCATATGGATTTATTTGGCCAACACAAACCAAAAGTCTAAGTGGGAATAGATTTGCATTTGTTTTAGTTGATGATTTTTCACGTTTTACTTGGGTTTTCTTTCTTGAGCATAAAAATCAAGCATTTTCGTATTTTCAAACTTTTAAGAAAAAAGTTGAAAAGAAAAAGATGTTTCGATTTTAAGAATAAGAAGTGATAGAGGAGGTGAATTCATTAACCAACCCTTTACCACTTTTTGTGAAGAACATGGAATAAAGCATGAACTATCTTGTCCTAGAACTCCACAACAAAATGGAGTAGTTGAACGAAAAAATTGAACTTTACAAGAGATGGCTAGGACAATGCTTAGTGAATATGGTCTACCACATTATTTGTGGGCCGAGGCCGTTAATACATCATGCTATATATCAAATCGTGTTTTCTTGTGTAAAATACTACAAAAACCTCTTTTGAAATGTACTTTTCTAGAAAACCAAATGTTTCATATTTCAAGGTTTTTGGATGCAAATATTTTGTTTTGAATACAAAAGATAATTTAGGAAAATTTGATCCTAAATCTTATGAGGCTATATTTGTGGGTTATTCTAGTACTAGTAAGGCTTATAGAGTCTTCAATAGGTCATCATTGACTATTGAGGAGTCTATACATGTTAAGTTTGAGGAATCTAACTTGTTTGTTAAGAATGTTGTAGAAATAGATGCTTTGCATGAAGGCTTGGAGAAAGTGACCTTGGAGGATACACCTACTATAGGAGACAAGCCAAAAGATGATGAAGGAAGTGAAGCTAAAATACAAGAGGCTCAAGGAAATGAAGATCAAACAAATGGAGAAGAGCCCACTCAACAACTTCCAAAGGATTGGAGATACAATCCACATCATCCCAAGGACCTCGTCAAAGGTGAAGTATCAAAAGGGGTAACAACTCGCTCTAAACTTCATGACTATTGTGGACATTATGCATTTATTTCTCATGTTGAACCCAAGAACGTCCTCGAAGCCGAGGCCGATTCATATTGGTTGCTAGCCATGCAAGAGGAACTCAATCAATTTGAGCGCAATCAAGTTTGGCACCTTGTTCCTAGGCCCCACGATAGACCAACAATTGGTACTAAGTGGATCTTTAAGAACAAGTTGGATGAATCGGGTAACGTTGTTAGGAATAAAGCTAGGTTAGTTGCCCAGGTTACACTCAAATCGAAGGAATCGATTTTGAAGAAACCTTTGCACCCGTAGCACGGCTTGAAGCCATACGGATGACACTAGCATTTGCCTCATATAAAGATTTTAAATTGTTTCAAATGGATGTTAAAAGTGTTTTTCTAAATGGTTTTATTGAAGAGGAAGTGTATGTTGAACAACCCCCCGGGTTTGTTGATCCTACACATCCGGATTTTTTTTAAATTAGATAAGCTCTTTATGGTTTAAACAAGCCCCTAGGGCTTGGTATGAAAGACTTTCTTCATTTTTGATTTCAAATGATTTTAAGAAAGGTAAAATTGATACAACCTTGTTTACAAAACATGTAGAAAATGATATTCTGTGCAAATTTATGTTGATGACATTATTTTTGGTTCTACTAATGAATCTCTTTGCCAAGTTTTTGAGTCATGCATGAAGGATGAATTCGAAATGTCTATGATGGGGGAGCTCAACTATTTCCTTGGACTCCAAATCAAGCAAAAGAAGGATGGGATCTTCATCAATCAAGCCAAGTACACAAAGGAACTAATCAAAAGGTTCGGGCTTGAAGAATCTAAAGTAAGCAAAACTCCCATGGCAACAACTACAAAGCTTGACAAGGATGAACAAGGTAAAAGTGTAGACATTAAATTATATCGTAGCATGATAGGTAGCTTGCTTTATTTAACGGCTAGTAGCCGGATATTATGTTTTCCGTTTGTCTTTGTGCACGTTTTCAATCTTGTCCTAAAGAATCTCACATAATTGCGGTTAAACGCATAATTAGATACCTTAAGGGCACTATTGAAATGGGTTTGTGGTATCCGAAAACCGGACAATTTACAATGACGAGTTTTCGGATGCCGACTATGCGGGTTGTAGGGTAGATAGGAAGAGCACAAGTGGAACATGTCAATTCTTAGGTAATTGTCTTGTATCTTGGTCTTCCAGAAAGCAAAATTCGGTAGCCCTTTCAACCGCCGAGGCGGAGTATGTTGCGCCGGAGCTTGTTGTGCACAAGTTCTTTGGATGAAACATACTCTCCTTGACTATGATTTACACTTTGATCATGTTAAAATATTTGTGATAATACTAGTACTATTCACATGACAAAGAATGCAAATCAACATAGTAAAACCAAACACATTGATATTAGGTATCACTTTCTTAGAGATCATTATGAGAAAGGTGATATTGACATTGATTATGTTTCTACTGATTTTCAACTCGCCGATATTTTCACTAAACCTTTAGATTATGCTAGATTTTCATTTATTTGTGGTGAGTTGAATGTTTGTATTTTGGACTCTTAAGAAAAACTTCCTTTATTTTTTATTAACCCTTTTTGATGTATGACAAAAAGGGGGAGAAAAAGATTAAAACTATAAGTTTAAGGAAAAGTATAAGTTTAATTGGTATATAAGATTAAGTTTGATTTCATTGGTATGTAAGTTTTTGACAAAATATTGTGTTTTCAATGCTTCATTCAATTGGTATTTAAGTTTTTGACAAAAATTTTGTTTTCAATGCTTCATGTATCTCACTCAAGTTATTTTTTACATAGCATTGTTTGAGGGGAGCTTTCCAAGCTCTTCTTCCTTTATTTGTTTTAAATACTTATATGTTTTTTCATCATCAAAAAGGGGGAGATTGTTGGCCCAAGGTTACAATCACCCGTTTTAGTGTGTTTGATGATTTCAAACATATTAGTTATTTTACTAATATTATTTGTTTTGTTTAGTGTGTTTCAGGTTTTCTATCTGCATAGTGTTTTCTTCCCTAAAGGAAGGTGACTTGGACTCAAGATAACTCAATTGGGCTCAAATGCAAAATTGAAGATGATTATACCATATATTTGCATTTTATACCGCCTTTATACCTTGCATATTGCATATTAAATATGATTTTTAACCCATGTTTTCTCTAATTTTGCAGATCTCCACTTTAAAGAGGAAAAGTAATTAACCACCTTAATTAGTGATAATTAAGGGGTTAATTAAAAATTAGCCAAAGAATCAAATCAGATCTCACCAAGATCTGAGCGCCAACTGCAAGATCCAACCAGTCCACGTGGCCAACAACTTAACCACCAGATCCCACCAGAAAGATCCGAGCCAACGGCCCAGATCTGGCGGCAATCTGGCGGCAATCCGCGGCAATCCGAGGGCCGTTGGGCCTCGGATTTCGTGCCAACGGTTAAGATCTGATGAGATTCTCAACTTTGCCTATAAATACCTGATCAGAGATCTGTGCGAGCTCCAGTGAAGAGAGAGGGAAAATTTTGGATTAGTTGTAATTTTTGTTTTAGGATTCTAGTTCTTCTCTCCTTCCTCCTTGATCTCTAGCTAAATTGAGAGAGAGTTCTTCACTTGAGAGATTGTAATCAAGACTTGTGACAACCTTGAAGCAAAGATTCAATGGAGCTCTCATCTTCTTTTTACTAGAATTGAGTATGCTTTCTCTTCTTATGCTTTTAATTCTTGCATTAATTTCTAATTCTAGTTTAATTCTAGTTGAGTTGTTTAGATCTTTGATTTCATGGAGAATTATAGCTTTCTTGTTAGTGTAATGGAGGGCTAGTTTCTTGAATGCATGGCTAGCTAATCTCACCTAGCTACTACTAGCTCTAGTTGATTGTATTCTTTAATTCTTGCATGATTTCAAGTTTCTTGTAAATTCTAATGGAGTATGTTGTATCCTTTGGTGATTGCTTGTAAGATCTCTAGATGAATTGTGTATCTCTTATAAAGAGCATTTGATTGGATTAAAAGGATGGATTACCATTGATTGTGTCATTTGAGTAGCAAGAACAACTCAAGCACTTCAAGCTAACTTTGTAGTTAAGCTTTGAAGTCCTAAAGAGTTTGATTCTTCTAACCTTTGCATTAAATGAGTACCAAGCCTATATTTCCTCATTGCACACCTAGTAAGAGAACCTAGTATTCAAGAAGAGATTTCTAGCCAACTAACTAAAAGGAACACTAAGTCTTCAAAGAAAGAATACCACACTTGAAACATGCAAGTACTTTTCAATTGTCTATGATTCTTGATGAGACAATATTGCAATCAACAAAAGAGGTAGTATGTTAGCAAGGAGGTTGAGTAATGCTAGCCATGCATCTTTCTAATCAAGAGAGTTTACACATTTCATTCTAGTATTCTTTTCTTTTCTTTACTTCATCACACTTCATTCATTGCACTTCTTTTTCACAATGCACCACAACCAATCCACAACTTCTTGTATATTGTTTTCTCTTGTGTGATTAACAAAGAAGAGTATTGTTTCTTGTCTCACTAGTATCGTGAAAGCTTCTACGCTTGCTCTCCTCGTGGTACGACTCGTTTTAGCTACTTGCTATAACGAAAGATTGAAACAAGGTATAATTCTTACATATTCAAAGTAAACAAGATCAAAGGTAATTCTAAACCCTAAACCATCTCTTAAATACCTGATTCTTGTACAAATACATCATATACCTTGTGAATAACCAATCAATTTTTGGCGCCGTTGCCGGGGAGAGCAACGGTATTTTTACAAGTGAGAAACTAAACAATATATCTTCTCTGTTGCAGGTACAGGTTGAAGATTCAGAAAACTTTGCACAGCAGAATCATATAAGCGGACCTGGGCCTCTGCTCTCGAAAGCAGAGACCAGGATCCCTCCAAAGTGCCGCGTTCCACGGCAAAAGCCAGGAAAACGCGGCACAGAGGAGTTCACTACTAACCAGTTTTCTGCAGGGCCTGCTGCTTTGCTAAAAACTGCTGCCTATATACCTGAAATCTTGTATTTTTCACCTGATACTTGTTAATCAACAGTAAAAGATTTGGTGATTAATTGATAAAAATTGTTTAGACATATTGCATTATAGGCACGTGTCTTTCAATTTCTTTCAATTTACTGTTGAAGAGCGCGTGGGACAAGGTACGTGAAGCATAGCATATAGACTAGGACTCACTCGTTGTATGATTTAATTCTGCTTTGAGTGAATTTTGGTTGCTTATATCGTACACTTGCACGAATCAACGATAAGGGCAAATCCCATAACAAAGATAAGGTGGGGATTTTATCACCCTTTCCTTAGCCCACAAACCATTTTCCCCACGCATTCACTATCCTAAGCTTCTAATTAAAATTGCTAGACGTTGGCCCCTAGGGACATCCGGACTCGCTTAGGAGATTTTCCTAAGGGGGAAAAGTGTTGGAAAGTGACTTCTGTGTAATCGGTGTCTAGGAAAGGGGTTGAGGGCCGAAAGCCCGAAGGTGCTGGTTACTTAATTAAGGAACGTCTTCGGACGGAAAACCTCCCACCAACCTTACCCTTCCCTGGCCGATTTGCTTATAGTCAGTGTCTGCACCGAACCTCCTGTGGACAGTCTATTTAGGAGTCACCTAGGACCAGAAACCCTAGAAAGCTTGGATTGATTTTTTCTTGTTCTTGACTGTTATTTTTCATTTTCCGCTTGTTTGAAAGGTGCACGTTGATTGTGTATTTGTATGCGAGAGTGGTATAGGGAACCAATTTCTGCGAGGCTTGTGAGAGTTTCTACACTGCCACATACACCACCACTCGACACAATCATGACTGCCAACGTGTCGCTGCAGGACAAGTTCTATCCGATCCGCACATCCATTCCATCCTGCATTCTCCTCCCAAACACGAATGACAATAATTTTGAGTTGAAACCACAGTTTATAAACACTCTACCACGATTTCACGGGTTAGAATCTGAGGATGCTTACATCTTCATACGAGAGTTTGAAGAAGTATGCCTCATGATGAGGATTTCCCAGTTAAGTGAGGATGCTGTGAGACTTAGATTTGTCCCATTTGCACTAAAGGATATTGCGAAGAAGTGGCTGTACAGTCTTCCTGTCAGCTCAATCTCTTCTTGGGATGACTTTGTCAAGGTTTTTCTTAAAAAATTCTATCCCATCCATAAGACAGCCCTCATGCGCAAAAATATCATGCAATTCAAACAAGAGCCCAATGAGCCATTCTGGAAGTATTTTGAGCGCTTTAAGGACTTAGTTGCCCTGTGTCCCCATCACGGTATAGAGAAATGGCGTCAATGCCAGATTATCTATGATGGGCTGGATTATCAAACCAAGACTCTCCTTGAAACTATGTGTCAAGGAGACTTTCTTAAGAAAGATGAAGACCAGGGCTGGGACCTTTTTGAGGCTTTAGCGGAGAAAACGATCCAGTGGGAATCCTGCTCTGAGAAACCCACACCAACAACTTCCAGATCTGGTTTACATTCTATAGGATCCTCAATAGCAGCTGAAGCTAAGATCACGCAGTTGATGAAGAGGATTGAATTGCTGGAATCAAGGGAAAATTCTGTCGTTAGTCAAGTCAACCCATCATTAGTAGGTAGCCCACCACGTATGGCTAGCTCTGCACCTATAATTCACCCGGGTTGTACTTTTTGCCATGATCTGAATCATGTGTTGGAAGAGTGTCCTGTGTATTACTCTCAAAATTTTCAGGAGAGTACGAATGCAGCGTATTCCAGACCTCCATACAATCCTTATTCCAAGACCTACAATCCAGGGTGGCGTAACCATCCTAACTTCTCATGGAGTCAGTCTGGACCTGAGCAGTCGAGACAACCATTTCCACATCAGCAATACCCTGCTCAGGCACATCCACCTACTTACCAAAACCCACCAAATTTCAATTCATATCAGAGTCCACCTAGATTCCAACCATTCCAAAATTCTGTGCCATATCAAGCCAATTTTCAACCCAATATCAACAACAACAACAGCATCCACCACCCAATCCTTCAGATAGAAAAATTTCAGAATTGGAAAAAATGATTGAGACTTTGTCCAAAACACAAGCTGCAATGATGAACAATCAGCAGCAGGACATGAATAAACTGCAAATCCAAATAGGACAGTTGGCTAATTCCTTGACTGAAAGGCAAAAAGGAATGCTGCCTAGCCAACCTGTGCCTAATCCCAGAGCCCATTTTCCTCTACATGAAGTTGAAGACCTAGGCCCGAGCCAAAGCCAATGTCAAGCCATTCACATCCTTAGGTCTGGAAAACATGTAGACAACAAGGTCTCAAATCAGTCTCCAAAATTTGTTCCAAAATCTGTGTCGAATCCATCAACTTCTGTTCCAGTTCAACCTTTGCAAAATATTCCTTCATCAAGTTCACAACCCTCCACGTCTCAATCAAAAGGAAAAGAGAAAGTTGATGAGCAGACTTATAAGCCTATTGCCCCATTCCCGAATAGGCTTACGAATCATAAGAATAATGCTCATATGGAGAAGATCAGAGAGATATTTAATCAAGTGCAAATCAATGTCCCTCTCTTGGATGCTATTCAGCAAGTACCATCCTATGCCAAGTTTTTGAAAGAGATGTGTACTAAGAAAAGGAAGGCAAATGTCCCTAAAAAAGTCTTTTGGCTTCAAACCTGAGTGAATTGCTTAATGGTCCAATCCCTGTAAGTACAAGGATCCAGGGAGCCCTACCATCTCTTGTATCATAGGGCAGACCACAGTCAATAGGGCTTTGCTAGACTTGGGAGCTAGCATCAATCTTCTTCCCTTTTCTGTGTACCAACAGCTTGGGTTAGGCAATCTTCGTCCACCCAAATGACTATTCAACTGGCTGATCGCTCTGTTAAGATTCCCAAAGGGGAAATTACGGATGTATTAATACGGGTGGGGGAATTCATCTACCCCGTTGATTTTGTTGTTCTGGAAACACAACCTGTACATAATCACAGAGCGCAAACTCCAGTCATTCTAGGACGTCCCTTTTTAGCCACAGCGAATGCGATCATTAATTGCCGAAATGGATCGATGCGGCTGACGTTCGGAGATATGACGAAGGAGGTGAATGTCTTCCATCTAGGGAAGCAGCCAAGGGATGTGGAGAGTGACTCATTTGATGTCAACTTGATAGAAGGATTGACAAGCGAACACGTGGAGGAGATGGAGTACGAATCTGAAGAGGAATTCGAGTTAGAAGCTGATGATCTAACTCTTGATCAGATTGTTGGAACAAATGCTGAAAAGAGTACTAATTCCACTTCTATTCTTCCCTTGCACCATGAGCAACCTGTTATAGATCCTGTCCCTTCTGCTGAGCTTAGGTTCTTCCTGGTCATCTCAAGTACAAGTATTTGGATGATAAAGAATCCTTTCCGGTTATCATTGCATCCAATCTTACGGAACAACAAGAAGAGGACTTATTGACTGTGCTAAGGGAGAATAAAGAAGCCATTGGCTGGACGATGGCTGATATTAAGGGAATTAGTCCTACGATTGTCCAACATAGAATTCACTTGATGGAAGATGCCAAGCCGAAAAGAGATCCACAGCGTCGACTAAACCCTATCATGCAAGAAGCTGTTAAATCTGAGATAATGAAACTATTAGACAATGGGATTATCTATCCCATCTCTGATAGTCAATGGGTTAGTCCTGTTCACGCTGTGTCGAAGAAAGCTGGCTTTACGGTTGTGGAAAATGAGAACAAGGAATTGATACAAACGCGTCTTCCAACGAAGATTCGAGTTTGTATTGATTATAGGAATTGAATAGCGCCACACGTAAAGACCACTTCCCACTTCCGTTCATTGATCAGATGTTAGAGAGATTGGCGGGCATGAGTATTATTGTTTCCTGGATGGATATTCAGGATATAATCAGATCCCTATTGCGCCCGAGGACCAAGAAAAACGACCTTCACCTGTCCTTCGGAACTTTTGCATACCGTAGGATGCCCTTCGGTCTTTGCAATGCTCCAGCAACGTTTCAACGTTGCATGTTGAGCTTGTTCTCGGACATGGTGGAGAAATTTTTAGAGATTTTTATGGATGATTTTTCTATATATGGGGATACATTTGAGCAGTGCTTATACCACCTGAAGATGGTTTTACAACGATGCACGGAAAGAATTTGACACTTAATTGGGAAAAGTGTCACTTCATGGTTAAGCACGGAATTGTATTGGGACACAAGATATCAAGCGTCGGAATCGAGGTAGACAAGTCCAAGGTGGAGGTTATCACCAAGCTCACTGAACCACAATGTTTAAGACATTAGATCTTTCTTAGGGCACGCTGGCTTCTATAGAAGATTCATTCAAGGGTTCAGCAACATTGCGAGACCCTTGACAAATCTCTTAGGAAAAGATGTACCCTATATCTTTGATGAAGAATGTCGAAAGTCATGGAAAGAGCTGAAGGATAGACTTGCCTCTGCGCCGATAATATCTGCACCGGACTGGACCAAGCCATTTGAAATTATGTGCGATGCCTCTGACTTTGCGATAGGCGCTGTTTTAGGACAGCGTATTGAAAACAGGCAGCACGTGATATACTATGCTAGCAGAACGCTTAACGACGCCCAGCTGAATTACACGACCACTGAAAAAGAATTTTTGGCAGTCGTTTTTGCGTTAGAGAAGTTCCGACAATATCTGCTAGGGTCCAGGACCATCATTTTTACTGACCACTCCGCCCTGAGGTACTTAATGCAAAAGAAGGACGCAAAGGCAAGATTGATAAGATGGATCCTTCTTTTGCAAGAGTTTGACTTGGAGATAAAGGATAAAAAGGGCGTTGAGAACGTGGTTGCGGATCATTTGTCAAGGATCCCGAACGCACCCCATGAGAAAGTACCGATTACGAGACTTTCCTGACGAGCACATCTTTGTGCTAAGTGGAGAGCCTTGGTATGCTGATATTGTAAATTACCTTGCTACCAGGCAAATTCCTTCCCATTGGTCAGGACAAGAGAAACACCGTTTTCTGAGACAAATGCGGTTCTTCTTTTGGATGAGCCGTATTTATTTAAATACTGTCCTGACCAAATTATTCGAAGATGCCTTCCGGAGGATGAACATCAGAGTGTCTTACATTCTGTCACAAGTTAGCTTGCGGTGGACACTTTGGTCCACGAAAAACTGCGGAAAAAGTGCTCCAGAGTGGATTCTACTGGCCCACTCTCTTTAAGGATGCCTTTACCTTTTGCAAGCTTTGTGATAGATGTCAGATGACGGGTCGGATTACACAAAGGAACTTGATGCCCCTCACACCCATCTTGGAAGTCGAAATTTTCGACCTCTGGGGCATCGATTTTATGGGACCCTTTCCTCTGTCCTACGGAAACCAGTACATCTTGGTAGCCGTAGATTATGTTTCTAAGTGGGCTGAAGCGATTCCTACAAGGACTAATGACAATCAAGTTGTCATTAAATTTTTAAGAGAGTACATCATTTCACGCTTCGGAGCCCCCCGTGCGATATTGAGCGACAATGGGAGTCACTTCTGCAATAGGGCTTTTGAAGCCTTGATGCGGAAATATTCTATCACTCATAAATTGTCCACGGCTTATCATCCTCAGACCAATGGGCAAGTTGAGGTCACACAGACAGATAAACTCATTCTGGAGAAGACCGTAGGACAGAATCGTAAGGATTGGTCCGTCAAACTGACTGATGCCTTATGGGCATACAGGACCGCTTACAAGACTGTCCTCGGTATGTCCCCGTACCGAGTTATATTTGGAAAAGCATGTCACTTGCCCGTTGAGTTAGAACACCGTGCACTATGGGCTTTAAAGCAACTGAATCTTGACTTGGACAAAGCCGGTGTTCTCAGGAAGCTGCAATTATCTGAGCTGGAGGAGCTACGAAACGAGGTATACGATAATGCTCGGATTACAAAGCACAGGACCAAGCTGTTTCACGACAAAGCCATTCACAGAAAGATTTTTTCTGTCGGTCAACAGGTTCTGTTATACAATTCTCGACTCCACCTTTTCCCTGGTAAGCTACGTACCAGGTGGTCAGGACCTTTTATTGTGCAGACTGTCTTTCTCACGGAGCAGTCGAGATTCTTGATCCATCCAATGGCAATAAATTCACTGTAAATGGACAACGCTTAAAGCCATTTTTCACCACAGAATCATTGTCACACGACGTTCACGAGTTGGGTCTTTCCGACCCAATTTATTTGTGACCTTTCCATTTGTATATTTTCCCATACATTTTTCATGAAAATCATTTGGGGACTCTTTTGTAAATATTTTTTTTTCTTTTGCAATAAATTTTTTTTTTTTTTTTTTTTTTGGGATTTTTGTACATGAAAAGAATTTCAAACCCTAAGGATTCTCTTTCCTCCCTAGGATTCCTTTCATATTCAAAAGTTTTGACCTAGGGTTGTAATTCAAGATTTGACCTAGGGGTAATTTTGTACATCCCTTTTTACCTACCCTATTTAAACATCTCCTCCTCATTTCATCCTTCCTCACCCGAGCAACCCTTTCAGATCTGAGAGCTTCTTCCCAAACCCAACTTCCTCCAAAAATTTGATCCCAAAAATCCTCCACTTTGCCGCGCCCTGCCGCCCGTACGCGGCATTTCTGTCAGATCAGGCGCGCCGGAAAGCTCCATTCCGGCTAACTTCTGCTACTGGTGGTAGATCCTGAGAAAGTTTTCCCGAAGCCATCCCTGTGCTGTCTGCACTACTCTGTTGGGTTTCCCCCCACGATCTCCGGGGTGGTTTGCAATTTCTTATTTCACATCCTTTACTTCATTGTCTTGTACAATTATGGCACCAAATTTGTATGTTGAAAGGGATTTTTCTGCAATTTTTAATGACAATGAGGGATATGGCCATATTTTCGTGGATCGAATCCGCGCCTGGAACTGGTACAATTTGGTATTTGATCATCACGAGCACGAAGCCTTTTATTGTCCGGATCTAGTAAACACATTTTACACTTCTATAGATTATGCTTCTGTGAGTCATGATCCATATCAATTTGTCTCTCGTATGCCATTCGGTGACATTTGGGTCACACTTCCACTACTTGAACATATCACTCATGTCCCCTTAATTCAACAAACGTGCGAACCCTTGCCCTTAATTGATTACTTGACCATAATGGGTGCACGCTGTACTGTCCAGGATAGGGGGCTCAAAGCCCAATCTACATTCAGGAACATTCACTGCGTTGGACGTTGGGTCCAACGAAATATTATGGGGCTAGATCACACTTCGACCTTCAGCAGACCGATACTACAGATTATTCATGATCTGATGACACAGAACCATACGGTCTGTTTGAACCGAACCATCTTCCATGCTATTATTGAAAACTCCTCTCGCACTCGGGGTGCTAAGTTTTCTCATGCGATATTATTACCCGTCTGTGTCAGAATTTCATGTCTAACGCTATTTTCTCGACATTTGCCCGAGTGACGATTACCACAGAGAGACCCACAAGTGCGTACAATAGCTGCTTACAGGCACTCTGGACACCCAATGTCATGCCTGAGAATATACCTGTGGAGTCCTCTTCGATGAAAGTTTAGAGGTAGAAGATGAGCCCCAATTCTGGCAACAAGAGCCCCCAAAGGAACACACGCCTTCATGTCTATTATTTGGAGAGGCATGAAGAAGATTTTTCGGGGACAAGTTAGGCTCAGGAAGAAAGTGGAGGAGGAATCATCTAGGATATCCTCTCGTTTGGATGGGATCGAGGCTAGGCTGAGGAGGACACAATCTGCTGGACCCAGTACCACTGCGGGTCCAAAGAGGACGAGGGAGTGACTTGTTACCTTTACCTATTTCATGCATTATTTCATCTTGCATACATTGAGGACAATGCATGAGATAGGTATGGGGGGGTAGATATACTAACATAGGATTTTTCTTTCTTTTTAGGCTTTTTCTTTTATTTTTAGGATTTTTATTTTAGATTTTATATTTCTTTTTAGATTTTCCACTTTCTTTTTAGATTTTACTTTTATTTTTAGATTTTACTTTTCTTTTAGAAAAAAAAAATAAATAAAAATAAAAAAAAATAAAAAAAAAAGAAAAGAAGAAATTCTTTGATCCATGTTTAAAGAATCTAATTTGAAATTTAGGGATTAAGGAAGCTCTTAACTAGGATTTCTAATTATAAGTTGAAAAGAAGAGTTTTGTTAGATTTTTAGGTTAAGTAATAAAGGATTAGAAAAATTACTTGATTTCAATTCTTTCTTTAGATATGAACATTGAACATATTGAAGGAATAATCAAGACTTAGTGACTTTATTTGCATATATATAATAAATAATAAAAAAAAAAAATGTGTGTATATAAATAAGATAAATAAAGAAAAAAAAAAAAAAAAAAAAAAGAAAAAAAAAATCACCGATTAAGCTGGTTGGCCGTGCCTCATGAAGCATTGCTGGTCACGCCTAAAGGTGAGAATAAATACTTAGCCACTGATTAAGCTGGTTAGTCGTGCCTCAGGAAGCATTACCGATCACGCCTAAAAGTGGTTAAGTCCTTAGATTCCTAAGTGACCTAGTTTACTTGAGTCTTCGAACCCGAGGGATGTATTCTCATCTGGTGCCCTAAGACCGTCTGGTCTGGGAGTCATCGGTAAGAAGCTCGCTACATGGGTAGACTAGGAAACTAAGGATGATAAGGGAATGTAAATAAATAAACATTGTATATACACATATATATAAAAAAAAAAAAAAAAAAAAAAATGTTATACATATAAGTAATAAATGAACTTAGTCTGAGAGAGATCCTTCATATTTATAGATGTAAATATCCTAAGATTGATGCAGAATCAGGTTTTTTTATCTTTTCCCGAAAATCTTAACCTAAAATGAAAACAAAACTCTAATTAGATACTTATAAGAGGAATGAAAAGTTTGAGTAACCTGAAACCTATAGGTCAAATTAAAATCTTTAAAGCATGGATCAAAAATTTCACTAACCCCTTTTATTTTCTTTTTGGATTTTGTGGGTGTAATCCGCTGAAAACCCTCAGGAGACAACACTCCTCCTCTAGGGTAACCTAGAGGTTTAACGGCTTGTTGCACATGCTCAGTGCAATCGTGTCACCTACGAAAGTGGTGTAATAATTAGTTAGGATTTTTCTTTCTTTTTCTTTTATTTTTGCTCGAGGACGAGCAAAAGCTAGGTATGGGGGTGTGATTATACCATATATTTGCATTTTATACCGCCTTTATACCTTGCATATTGCATATTAAATATGATTTTAACCCATGTTTTCTCTAATTTTGCAGATCTCCACTTTAAAGAGGAAAAGTAATTAACCACCTTAATTAGTGATAATTAAGGGGGTTAATTAAAAATTAGCCAAAGAATCAAATCAGATCTCACCAGATCTGAGCGCCAACTGCAAGATCCAACCAGTCCACGTGGCCAACAACTTAACCACCAGATCCCACCAGAAAGATCCGAGCCAACGGCCCAGATCTGGCGGCAATCTGGGCGGCAATCCGCGGCAATCCGAGGGCCGTTGGGCCTCGGATTTCGTGCCAACGGTTAAGATCTGATGAGATTCTCAACTTTGCCTATAAATACCTGATCAGAGATCTGTGCGAGCTCCAGTGAAGAGAGAGGGAAAATTTTGGATTAGTTGTAATTTTTGTTTTAGGATTCTAGTTCTTCTCTCCTTCCTCCTTGATCTCTAGCTAAATGAGAGAGAGTTCTTCACTTGAGAGATTGTAATCAAGACTTGTGACAATCTTGAAGCAAAGATTCAATGGAGCTCTCATCTTCTTTTTACTAGAATTGAGTATGCTTTCTCTTCTTATGCTTTAATTCTTGCATTTAATTTCTAAATCTAGTTTAATTCTAGTTGAGTTGTTTAGATCTTTGATTTCATGGAGAATTATAGCTTTCTTGTTAGTGTAATGGAGGGCTAGTTTCTTGAATGCATGGCTAGCTAATCTCACCTAGCTACTACTAGCTCTAGTTGATTGTATTCTTTAATTCTTGCATGATTTCAAGTTTCTTGTAAATTCTAATGGAGTATGTTGTATCCTTTGGTGATTGCTTGTAAGATCTCTAGATGAATTGTGTATCTCTTATAAAGAGCATTTGATTGGATTAAAAGGATGGATTACCATTGATTGTGTCATTAGAGTAGCAAGAACAACTCAAGCACTTCAAGCTAACTTTGTAGTTAAGCTTTGAAGTCCTAAAGAGTTTGATTCTTCTAACCTTTGCATTAAATGAGTACCAAGCCTATATTTCTTCATTGCACACCTAGTAAGGACCTAGTATTCAAGAAGAGATTTCTAGCCAACTAACTAAAAGGAACACTAAGTCTTCAAAGAAAGAATACCACACTGTGAAACATGCAAGTACTTTTCAATTGTCTATGATTCTTGATGAGACAATATTGCAATCAACAAAAGAGGTAGTATGTTAGCAAGGAGGTTGAGTAATGCTAGCCATGCATCTTTCTAATCAAGAGAGTTTACACATTTCATTCTAGTATTCTTTTCTTTTCTTTACTTCATCACACTTCATTCATTGCACTTCTTTTTCACAATGCACCACAACCAATCCACAACTTCTTGTATATTGTTTTCTCTTGTGTGATTAACAAAGAAGAGTATTGTTTCTTGTCTCACTAGTATCGTGAAAGCTTCTACGCTTGCTCTCCTCGTGGTACGACTCGTTTTAGCTACTTGCTATAACGAAAGATTGAAACAAGGTATAATTCTTACATATTCAAAGTAAACAAGATCAAAGGTAAATTCTAAACCCTAACCATCTCTTAAATACCTGATTC
>JAVJIF010033375.1:0-80000 GCA_038442645.1 Agave tequilana
GTCGCTACGTCCTTTATTGTTCATACCCCATTTGCCTCTAGGGGTGGATGGTTCGAACTTTTTAGCCGACTTGTCAGCTATCTCAGCTTGTTCGACCAATTCTTTTCAAGTGTGGGCTTTGACAACCCCATGCGAACTTTTACTTAGTCCAGGAAGTTGTGCCTACATGTCTGTAAGAGCATGGGTAGTGGCATCCTGCTGGGCACATCAAGGATAAGTTTCTGAAACCGTTCAATGTAGTCACGAAACAGATTCGCCTTCTTCTGTATGGTGGAGAGGAGCTTGTCCATGGTCACTTCGTATCGTCCTCATAGAAATGAGAGAGGAACCGGGTTTCTAGGTCGATCCAGGAATTGATAGAGCCCAGAGGAAGACTTCGAAACCAGTCAAATGCCACCCTCTTTAAGGTGCCAATGAACAGCCTAGCCATGATGGCGTCGTTACTTATAACATTACCAGTCTGAGACCGGAAGTAGTAGATGTGCTGATTTGGTGAACTCTTAACATCATACGTATGCAACGTTGGTGGTTTGAACTTCGGTGGATATGACACCGAATCCCACTCCAATGGGTAAGAACGGACTGCCCCTACTTTCTTTAATTCATCCCTCTGAGCTAGGGACGGAATTTGAGCTTGGAGACCTTTAAGGACTTCAGCGTCTAAAGGAGGAACCCTCCTTGGATTTCTCGATCTTTGGCTGATCATTCCTAAAATGTTCTTCCTCGTCGTGATTGCTCCCGGCATCATTGTTATTTCGATTGCTGAGGAGTTGAGCAAGCATCTGTGAATATTGTCCAGAGCTTCTTGCTGAGTCTTGGAAGTTTGCTCCTGAGCTTCTAAACGTTAACGAAGGTCATCGTTAACATTATCAGCCATGTTGACTGACGCTCTGTCTGTTCGCACTGAGCTAACTGTCGCTGAAGAGGTGTACCCACTGTCTCCATCTTCTTCATCCAATGGTTGGAGTGCTCTCCTGGGCTCCGGCGAGGCTAGGGCCGTTGAGGAGAAGAAGCTGTTCATAACTATAGGGTATCGCCACCCTAGATCGGGTATTTCGGAAAACACCCTCTTCATGCACCAAGACTTCGCCTAAGCCTGAGCTGTAATCTAGATCTGGGGAGCTGTAGGGGTGTCGTCAGATGCTTGTCTTCCTCCGCGCAGCTCTCGTCCCCTTCCGGTCATATTGACGGATGCAGAGGGTGGATCTCGCGAGACGCTCCTTTTATGATGTTTCACCGGGGCCTGTACCGATCGTCTCAAAAACTGATTGTCGTCCTAGAGGGGTGCCGGAGATTTGGTCTCGGCCGGCAGTGGACTGAGTGAACTGTCACCAGCTGACATCCCACTTGTTGACAACAGGAGGAAGAGATTTGTTTATTTGTCAAACAATCCAGCGCAGAGGCTCTTTTTGGATCGCGCATAGGACGATGTCCTGCTCCTTTTACTCCCACAAAAGGGATTAGCACGGAATAGTGCTTCAGTTCTAACTTCACCACAAAGCGCGAGCTTAGCGCTTGACGAACCGGAGAGCGGAGCACGCTGTTGTGCTTTGCCGCTATGTTGCTGCGGAGGCGATTAGCCTTGGATAGTACTTTGGCTCTAGCTTCGTGGCCATGAACCCTGCGCGTACGCCGTGGTACAGTAGCTTTGCTCATGAGAACGAGGCCGGCGCAAGGCATTGCTGCTCTTGAATTCGGCGACAGTATGATTGCCGTCGTGACTTCGCGGTTGGCAACATTGTTGGAGCAGATAGGCATCTTGCCTTTTTCTTCTCGAGAGAGACGCGGTTTTGGCATAATTACGCCTGAGGCTTTGCCTAGGACTTCTGTTTAGGCCTCCACATCTGCTTTGGCTGAGGATACTTAGGTTCGCATGGAACCTAATCAGCGACACGCAAGGCTGAAGGGTGTGGGCAGAATTCTGCTTCGGGTTTCTGTTCTGAAACCTTGGTCATGGAGACCTTCCTATGCTTCCGTGCTCGAAGCATTAGGCCACCCCCAGAGAGGACTTTTTCAAATCTTTCTTGATCGAACTGAACCACCAAGTTCTCGAAAGTGCAGGATCTGGGCTGCGGGCGTGCTTTCTTGTTGCGCCAGAGAACTGCAGTAGATTCGCAGGGAGCTTTTTCTATCTCCGCAGAGACTTTCTTTGAAGATTTAGCCAGAGGGGGCTCTGGCTGCACCGGCTTTTCTGATTTCAGAGTTAGACCCGAAGGTCTGTTCGCCACATTGCGACACTTGATTCTCGGTAGTGGAGAATACGTTCCCCAGCGGAGTCGCCATCTTGTTTTCTATTGATTTGCAAAGGGGAAAACTTACAATAAAAAGGGTTGAGGAGCTAAATTACAAGTATTCTAAAAGATTAAAAGTAGATCTCCTCAGAGATTCTGGAGAAGTGTGCCGATAGGGAGTCTGGTCAGCGCGCGACCACTTTGTCCCTTTGACGATGCGAGCGATGAGATTCCCTTCTCGCCTGGTTCGGGGAATCAGAGAACAGAAGGTTGGTAGAACCCTCTTGCTACTTCTCAAAATCGCCTTCAATTAGGAATTCCTTCTTGCCTGGTCCGGAGATTCCTTGAGAAGAAGGTATTAGGGTATCAGCACCATGATTAGAGAAGTAATTCTCTAAAAGTCTCTGAATTTTATGCGCACGGTGCATCGTGAAAAGTCTCTGCTTTTGGAGTCCTCTCTCGAGCGTATCGCGTGTGTCCCTTTTCTTCTGGAGGTGGTCCTCTATTTATAGAGAGAACAGGGGTATAATTGTTCCTTGAAAATATGGAAACAGATTGAATCAACTCTATTTAAATCTGGAAAGTAGCCTTGTTGCGAGGCTAGGATCAGCTTCTGCGAAGCTAGAAGTAGCTGTCGGTTGATCCTCTTGATATGTTTTGATCCTTTCCATATAATTGGAAGATTTCCCCTGATCCTCTTACTCGTTTTAGAAGAATCAAGAGATTGTAGCAATCAACTGCCAAATTTGATCTCAGATTTGATCTAGATTAGATTTGATCTCAATCCTGATTAGATTTGATCTCATCTGGAGATTTGATTGGTCAAGAGTTGACCATAGCAGACCAGCAGCGGCTCTGCCCACAGCGGTGCTGGCTGGAGGCAGTATCTGGCGAAGTCAGAGGAAACCCTTCTTCAGCGGAGCTAGATGTCATCTGTTGCGAAGCTATCATATACCCTTTTTGTACAGTTGCGCGGCTTCAGGCGGAGCTAACTCTCTCTGCGGAGTTACGCTTCAGCAGTTCAAGCGAAACTATGAGTTAATTTCTTGGCGGAGCTGTAAATGGCTTCAATGCGAAGTTGAATGATCTTAGCCTCTCAGGCGAGGCTATCCCTTTGGGCTCATGTAATGCTAAGTGTTAGCATCTTTAGACCTGCTGAGGTCTGTTTAGAAACAATCCGGGTTCACTGTCTGCTTGCTGGATCAGTGGAGTCCAAGTTGCTTCCTATCCCTCGGAGACGGGTGAAAACTGTTCTTCAGCTCGTCTGTTACTTGTCTTTTGTAAATGTCAACAAGTTTAGACATTATTCGGACAATAAGAATCTTGTCCTTTTTAAGTGTCAACAACTGGTCCCTGGGAGACTGAGCGAAGGGTGAGCGTGGCCCCGACCCTTAGGGAGGAAAGTTGGCCTCCACAACATTGAGCCAAAGCTATGAAAGTTGGCAACTATTAACTACGACCACTGCAACTTGAGCTGGTTGTTGGACCCTAACAGGCCTCCCCGTACCCCAGTTCTCTCGAGAGTACTGCTCTAGCTAAGGGTCAGTCGAGTATTGACCCCGAGAGGCTGAGGGTCTCGGGGCAAGTGGTCCCTGCTAAGAGAAAGAAGGCCCCAGTGCCATCCTCACAACCTCAACTTCCCAAAAAGGTAGCTTCTCTGAAAATAGTTAAGACTTTTCCCAATGGTGACGTTCTTTGATACTTGTTTTCTTTTTGCAGAAGAGTAGCATGCTCGGTTTTGATGAGTCTGATGAAGAAGATATGTTGGATTTACTGTCGGCTGTGCTGGCTTGCCGACCTCGAGTGCTGGGTAGTCCCGTGTGGCAGAGGATGTTCGGGTCGGCCCCTCTGAGCTCATGGACTTTAGATCTCAGGGAGATTCGTTGGTGGCTGAGATTATCGAGGAGGGTGTGGACGCGCTCCCTGAGATGGTAGACAGGGAGGCAGAGATGCCAGGGAAGTACCCCCTCACAATTGAAGTACCCTCCAAAAAAGAGGTTGTGACGGTGGTGCCTCCATCAACTCTGGTCGAAACTAGGCCCCAGCCCTTGCCTAGGCTCGAGAAGGGAGCTGTTGAAGCTCCACAGGCGGATGACGTCGCGAGGGCCTTTGACCCTGCTGGTCTTTAGGGGACTGTCGTTCAGTCCCCGGTGCTGACTCAGGGGCCCACCACGAGCCCCCTATTCGGGTTATATCTCCATAGGGGAGATGAAGAGGCGGCCCTAACATATGGAGATTTTCTTGGAGGGCTGGAAGAGCTCAAGGTCCTGCCCTTGAAGGACTAGAGGCGGCACTTGAAGAACGAGATCTTCAGGGTAAGCACCACAATACTTCTGTCTGAATTTGTCCTGTTATTTATTATCTAACCTTCCCTGTTTTAATTTCAGAATGTCGTGATTACCTCTGAGTTACTGGATGCTTACACAGACGTGGAGAGGAAGGGTGTGATCGCTGAGCTACTCCAGAGAGTGGAGAAGCTTGCTTCCGAGGGAAAGGAGGCGACCGTCAAGGTCATTCGGCTCCATGCTAACCTAGACCATTAGGTAGCGGTCCAACTAGGCAGGGAGGTAGAGCTGGAGCGGCTTGGGGTGAGTCTGGGGAGAGGAAGCCTCTGCAAAACCATTTATCGGACAGTCGGGGTGAGTTGGAGAAGAGGAGCTCGGAATTACAGAAGAAGGACCCCGAGTTACAAGCAGCGAATTCGGACTTGTGGCGGAAGGACTCCGAGCTATAAAGGGAGTCAGAGCTGCAATCGACTCAGGGAGAACTGGAGGAGGTGCGCCATCGTGTTGAGGTGGCTAGAGTTGAAGAGGACTACCTTCAAGGATACTAAAGAGTGCCTCGAAGATGACTTGGATCAAGCATTGACTGCCAAAGATGCGGTGCAGTGGTGGCGCGTGCTAAAGGTGGTGACTGTAACCTCGGGTTTTAGATGTACATATACCCGATAAAGTATAAATACTATATTTGACCTTCTTGGTTGTCTGACTAGGCCCATTTCAGTTTCAGATATTATTTCTCAATATTTTTGATTTTTTAAAAATTTTCTAAAATTTTTCTAAATCATTTTGAAAAATCTCCAGAATTTGGTATTAACCGATATCGCTGATCGATTCTTGAATTTTTACTTTTCAAACAGAGTTAAATTTCTGAATTTTGCTTTTACATTGTTCCTCAAAATCATATCTTCTTTAACTCATTTTTGGAGATTTTTTTGAATTAATCTAAATTCGACCAAATTTGGTGTTGACCGGTGTCACCGATTGATTCCAGGATTTTTAATTAGAAACTGGATTGAATTTCTTAAATCTGATTTCATCATGTTCCTGAGTGTAATATTTTCTATTATAAAATTTTTGTAGATTATTCTGACTTACTCAAAATTACCTGTAACGCCCCGATCCCACAGATACGGGGACGTCACTGCGACGTATATACGCAGGTCAAAAGGTGCCCCCACGTATACACGCTAAGCATAAAAGTACAACAAGGATCAGAGTGCACGACAAAGCGTGATTTCCATACATATGCCAACATAAAAGTACAAGTACAAGTCATCACAAGATATGATAAAATATTACACATTACATGTATCTTTTATCACAACTAAGTCCAAAAGCAAAAGATACAACATAAACACAAAATGCTCACGAGTAGGATGAAGATCCCGTGAGTCAAAAAGAAAGATCTGGCGCAAGGACTGGAGCTAATCAGCCTGCTCGCTAAAGAAAGCTCGATCTTCTGTGGATGGCTCCACTTCGATCCAAGCTTCGGAACCTGAACATACAAATCCAAGGGAGTCAGGACCTCCCGAAAATGAACAGGTTATAGCCAAGTGGCTAAGAGATATGAATAATAAGGACGGAACAGCATAATGAATATAAACCAACAAGTAATGAAAGCATAAAGAACTATAATCAGGATGAAATGGATACATAGTTAAAGTCTATTATTATTATTACTTGTCTTACTGTGATATCTAGCTATGTGACCCAGCGTCCCAGCGCACATAGATCCATATCCTAGTAATACAAGGTTGTTATTGGAAACAGCGGGGGTATCGACGAACTATGTTTACAGTGGACCCCGTACATGCCCGGGATAACGGTCCAGGATTGTTCCGTTGCTTGGTGACGGAAGCCAGCCGCTAGGCTATTCAGGAGGGACTTATGTATGCCCTTATCATGATAGTACTCAGGAAGAGGGAGCAAGCACTCCCCTCGGTCTCCTGGAGGCCCTCAGGTTAGACCGGAACATAATTGTACAATATACCTAATGCCACTGTAAACACGAACACATATCGATATCCGCATGTTTCCCCCTGACCCAATGTAAGTTGGTCCATTTTATACAAAAGTTGAATGCATCATGCTTGGTTCAAGAGATGGCATGATAAGTGGTGATATTCACTATTTAACATGTCATGAAACGAGAATATGTAATAACAAGTCATGAAGTTACAAGAGATAACATCATCCAGTAATAGGTCAAGTAGTAACAGTTATGAAGCATGAACAAGCATAATATAATACACATGTATCAGGGTAAGATTCAAATTTAGAAAAGAAATCAACTATAATAAACAGCTTAAATTAGTCGACTAGGTGGAAGGTGTAGTCGACTGGTAGGGGTCTTAAGTCGACTAACAGTCTGGATTAGTCGACTAAAACTGGGTTCCAGAGAGTTGATATTCTGTTTCAGGGAAAGTTAGTCGACTAGGTGGAAGGTGTAGTCGACTAACAGACACGCAAGTCGACTAACAGTCAAGCTAAGTCGACTAGAACTGGGATACAGAGAGTTAAGTTTGTTTCAGGAGTTGACTAAGGTGAGAAGGGTTAGTCGACTAGTAGTCTATAGTCGACTAATAAATAGGATAAGTCGACTAGGGCCGAGAGTTGGGTTTCTGGTTCAAGTAAGGTTAGTCGACTAGGGAGGAATGTGTAGTCGACTAACAGTGATTTCCAGAGAGTTGAGGTTCATTTCCAGAAAGGGTTAGTCGACTAATAATCAGGGTAAGTCGACTAAAACTGTGTTTCAGAAACAGGTTAAGGTTCAACTAGAAGGGTTAGTCGACTAATGCCTAGGTCAAGTCGACTAATCTGGGTCTGTAAGTAGCGTACAGAACAGAATTTGCAGGTCGAATTTGAAGGTCAAATGTGTGATTTTGAAGGCACAAGTGAACAAGATGTGGAATACAAGTATACTAGGGAATTCACATGTCTTGGTGAGTAAGAATACTCACTAGGAGTGATCAATCGACGTTTTATGCGGTCGAAAGAGTCGTTGACGACGAATGGCGCCAAGGTGATCTTCGGTGGCGAAGAAGGCTATGATCCAAGGTCCAAGGTGGTTGCTTGAGGTGGAGATGAAGTCCTTGAGGTGGTTCTTGGAGCTAGGGTTGAGGTTGAGAAGGAGGAGAGATCTCTTGGTGAGGGCTAACACTTAGGTGAAATGAAGAAAAAGGAAAAGAAATGTAAAGAGATTGTTTATATAGGTGTTAGATTTTGTAAAGGAGTTGCAAATAGTGTAATTGAGAGGGGGTTTTGTGCAAATATGGGGAGGGTGAGGTGTCCCTCACTTGGCCACTTGGCCGGCCATGGGGGGAGAGAGAATGAGTGGGATTTAAAAAGGATTAGGTGAAAGTGAGTGGGATTATGTGGAAAATTGGAATTATTGGAAAATTGGAAAATGGAATTTTGGAAAATACCGGAATCGTCCAAAATTCAAGTATCTCGGAACGACCCGAAAATTTTACTAAAAATCAAGAATAATATTTTAAGACTCATGGTGAAATTCGTTTGAAGAAATAATTTATAGTTTTAAAACTAAAAATCCCGGAATCAGTTATCTACCGACTCCGTTGGAACTTTCATAAATTCATAAAATTCCCAGAAAAAGTATTTAGATAGAAAATATGATTCTAAGAAATAAAATCTAAAGGACCTTCTAGAAATTCCTAACTGTTTGTGAATTAAAAATCCGAGAATCGATCAGCGGTACTGGTCGACACCGGTTTTGAAAATATTCAATTAAATTCAGGAAAATTCCAGAAAATCATAGAAAATATATAATATTGAAAAATGACTTTTAAAACTGAAATCGGTCAAATACAGAAAGTAAACCGAAAAATACGATCGAAAAACTGAATACGCAACCAAGTACGTATTCCGGGAACGGGGTATTACAATCCATCCACCTTACAAAAATTTCGTCCTCGAAATTTCATAAAGTGAAAGGTAACAGCAAAGAAGGATAACAGATAGATAAGGATGATAAGAAAGATAACAGTAGAAAGGAATAGAAGGAAGGAGTTTTACCAAATCAAGAAGTGAAGAGTTGAGGGTAACGCTCACGGACAACATCCTCTCGTTCCCATGTGGCTTCTCCAGGGGCATGTCTGTTCCAAGACACCAACACTAATGGTATGGCTTTGTCCTTCAATGTCTTGACACTTCTGTCCAAAATGGCCATCGGTTGCTCTTGGTATGACAAATCCGGCTGTAGTTTCAGTTCGGAGTGATCCAGAATATGACTATCATCCTTCACATACTTCCTCAGCTGTGACACGTGGAATACATTGTGAACTCCGTCCAAAGATGGCGGGAACGCCAACCTGTAAGACACCTCTCCCACTCGGTCCAAGATCTCGAATGGGCCGATGTATCTCGGACTAAGCTTTCCACGAGTACCGAACCGGATTACTCCCTTGGTAGGTGATATCTTCAAAAACACATGATCCCCTGCCTGGAATTCCAATGGCCTTCTCAGTGTGTCTGCCCAGCTCTTCTGCCGACTCTGCGCTGCCCTGAGGTGATCTCTGATAATCCTGACTTTATCTGTTGTCCGAATCAGGATCTCTGGTCCCAAAAGTCTCCTCTCACTGACCTCATCCCAACAAATCGGCGACCTGCACTTCCTTCCATACAATGCTTCAAAAGGTGCCATCTTGATACTTGCCTGATAGCTGTTATTATAAGAAAATTCAGCCAAGTGAAGATGGTCTTCCCATGATCCCTGGAATTCAATCATACAAGCCCGCAACATATCTTCAAGAATCTGGATAGTCCTCTCAGATTGTCCGTCTGTCTGAGGATGATATGATGTACTGAATTTCAGACAAGTCCCTAAACTTTCTTGGAGGCTTTCCCAGAAATGAGATCTGAATCTGGTGTCTCTGTCTGATACAATACTAACTGAAACTCCATGCAGACGAACTATCTCCTTTATGTACTTGTCCGCCAGAACCTCTGTTGACTGACCCACCCTGAATGGTATGAAATGAGCTGACTTGGTGAGGCGATCAATGATTACCCACACAGCATTATTACCTTTAGGACTGCGAGGCAATGCCGTGACAAAATCCATGGTGATGTGCTCCCACTTCCACTCAGGTATCGGTAAAGGTTGTAGAAGTCCAGCTGTCCTCTGATGCTCAATCTTTATCTGCTGGCAAACCAGGCACTTGGCAACATACTGGGCTATTTCCCTCTTCATAGCATTCCACCAAAACTGCTTCTTCAAGTCCTGATACATCTTGGTTCCCCCTGGGTGTATGGAATATGCTGAACTGTGTGCTTCTGCTAGAATCTTCTGCCGAACTTCTCCTTGGGGAACACAAATCCTGCTACCAAAGTATAAGGCACCATCCGGATGAATACTGATATCAGTCCTCAATCCAGCCTCTACCTGAGCTCGGAATTGCTGCAATCTGGGGTCTTCCTTCTGAGCTTCCTTGATCTCATCTATCAATGCTGACTGAATCTGCATGGTCATGAACTGTCCCGCCTTATCAGCTCCTTGCACCAACATCAAGTCCAATCTGATGATGTCTTGAATCAATTCCTTCTGCTGAGTAAGTTGGACAAGCACTCTATACTCTGGCTTCCTGCTCAGTGCATCCGGTACTGTATTGACCTTGCCTGGATGATATTGCAAGTCAATATCATAGTCCGCCATCAGCTCCAACCACCGCCTCTGCCTCATGTTCAACTCCTTCTGTGAGAAGATATACTTGAGGCTCTTGTGATCCGTGTATATCAACACCTTATCTCCCAGAAGATAATGCCTCCAGATCTTCAAAGCAAATATGACAGTTGCTAGCTCCAAGTCATGAGTTGGGTAATTCCGCTCATGAGGCTTCAGTTGCCTAGATGCATAAGCTATAACATGATCATGTTGCATAAGTACACATCCCAGGCCTTTTCCTGATGCATCACTGAAGATGACCATCCCTCCTCTTCCTGAGGGAGTCCTCAAGATTGGAGCTGAAATGAGCCTCTGCTTCAATTGCTCAAAAGTTGCAGTACATTCCTCTGTCCATATGTACCTTTCTTCTTTCCTGGTGAGCTTGGTCAACGGGGCTGCAATCCTAGAGAAGTCTTGGACAAAGCGTCTGTAATATCCGGCTAGTCCAAGAAAACTCTTAATCTCAGTCACCGTCTTTGGAATTGGCCAGTCCCTCACTGCCTGGACTTTGCTAGGATCAACTGAAATTCCTTCCGCTGAAACTATGTGCCCAAGGAAGGCTATACTGTCCAACCAAAAGTCACACTTGCTCCTCTTAGCATGAAGCTGCTCCTGCTGGAGAGTCTGCAATACAATCCTCAAGTGTTCTGCATGCTCCTTGTTGTCCTTTGAATAGATCAAGATATCATCTATAAAAACAACAACAAATTGATCCAAATAGGGCGAGAACACTCGGTTCATCAAATCCATGAAAACTGCAGGGGCATTGGTGACTCCGAAAGGCATAACTAAAAATTCATAGTGACCATAACGGGTCCTGAATGCCGTCTTCGGAATATCCTCTTTCTTCATCCTTAGCTGATGGTAACCTGACTGCAAATCCAATTTAGAGAATACCCGGGCTCCATGAAGCTGATCAAACAAATCATCAATCCTTGGTAAGGGATACTTGTTCTTGATGGTAACTTTGTTCAATTCTCTATAATCAACACAAAGCCTCTTACCACCATCCTTCTTGTTCGCCAATAGTACTGGAGCTCCCTATGGTGAAGTACTTGGCCGAATCAACCCCTTATCAGAGTATTCCTGTAGCTGCTTCTTCAGAATCTCTAACTCCGCAGGTGCCATCCTGTACGGAGCCTTGGATATAGGAGCCACTCCAGGCACAGTCTCAATAGAGAACTCAATCATCCTTTCAGGTGGCAGTCCTGAGATCTCAGCAAAGACTCCTGAAATTCATCCCACACCGGTACTCCCTTCTGAACCTCCGAAGTAGTCAACCGAGTCTTCCTCTTAGTAGACTTCACTTCTCCACTGAATTGGAATTCCGGTTGACGAGGGATCCTGAAAATAATCTTCTTCTCCCTACAGTCAATAACTGCATAGTACTGACTGAGCCAGGTCATGCCTAAGATTACGTCGTACCCCTTGGTGTCTAGTACGAGCATATCTATGGCCAAGGTCTTATCACAAAGTTCTACTGGGCAGTCAGCACAAACTCTAGAAGACATGACTACTCCATTCCCTGTACTAATCTCCCATTTGTGGTCTAAAGATCTAACAGGTATGGAATGCAATGCCACAAAATGATCTGAGATAAAACAATGTGAAGCACCTGAATCGAAGAGGGCTAAAACAGGTTTAGAATGCACCCTGATATTACCTGTTATCACCTCCTCAGAAGTCTCAGCCTCTACTTCTGTCAAATTGAAGGCTTGCCCCCTTCCACGCCCTGCTGCGGTCCTAGCTCCTCCCTGGACTGGGCGAATAGCTTGCTGTGGAGGAGGGGGAGGAACTCTCCTGATCATCGGTCCTTGATTCCTCTGTCCCGGTGGCCCTGGAAGTGCTCTCTGACCGTTCGGTCCTTGAAGTGCTGGCAAAGCTTGGCCGGCTATCCCCATTTTCCTGTGTGGACAGGCCTCGATGGAATGGTCTCGGGAACCACACACCAAACATAACCCATTTGCCCTACGGCAATTCTGACGAACATGGCCTGGTTTCTGACAATAACTGCAGAAGGATAATGGTTGGGCCGTCTGGTAAGGAGCCGGTCTGAATGGTTGCCTCAAAGCCTGAACCTTCGCTGCTCTGTAAGGGCCTCCTCTCCCATAGGTGGAAATGGCCTCTTCATGGCCTGGTTCCTCATCTGGTCCTCTTGCTTCTTCTCTAGCCCACGCTCCACCTCTCGAGCTATGGTGAGAACTTCAGAATAAGTCTTCAGCTGCTGGGGCATCAAGAAGACCTGAATATCCATCTGCAAGCCCTGCTGAAATCTACTAGCCCGCTTCTCCTCATCAGTTACCATGTACGGAGCAAAGCGGCTAAGCCTGAGAAATTCCGCGGCATACTCATCCACGGACCTATTCCCTTGCTGAAGTCTGATGAACTGCTCTTCCATGTCCTTCTGAGCAGTGGCGGGGAAGAATCTGCTATAAAAGCTCTTGGAGAATGTGTCCCAGGTGACAGGCTTCTCCAATCTGGCCTCCTCAGCTAGCCACCAAGTTCTGGCTATATCCTTCAGTTGAATCTTAGCAACCTCCACTTGATTCTCCTGTGGAACTCGAGCTGCATTCAGTAAGTCTGAGGTGTCTGTCAGCCATTGCTCAGCATCCAAGGGCTTCTCTTCACCCGTGAATATGGCTGGTTGCAGCCGCCTGAAGTCTGAAACATTCCTGGCCTCTGTTTCTTTGGAGCTGCCAATTCTTGCCGGAGGAGTTCCGTCTGTTGCTGCTGGTTCTCCATCATCGTCTGAATGACCCTCAGAATATCCACATTCTCTCCAGTGGGTCCATTCGATGCTTGCCCAGAGTTGCTACGACCCGTCCTTCTCTCCATACCGAATTTGGGAAAGGATAACTGGAATTTGGAAAAATGGAAGGAGTTTAGGACACAAGGGACACAAGGGAAGGAATCAAGAAGGAATCAAGAAGGACTAGATAACTTTGTACATTGTAGTTGGCAATAGCAAATTACAGTAATTTGCTGCTTAATTGTACTATAGGTGTGAGAGCCTAGGCTCTGATACCAACCTGTAACGCCCCGATCCCACAGATACGGGGACGTCACTGCGACGTATATACGCAGGTCAAAAGGTGCCCCCACGTATACACGCTAAGCATAAAAGTACAACAAGGATCAGAGTGCACGACAAAGCGTGATTTCCATACATATGCCAACATAAAAGTACAAGTACAAGTCATCACAAGATATGATAAAATATTACACATTACATGTATCTTTTATTACAACTAAGTCCAAAAGCAAAAGATACAACATAAACACAAAATGCTCACGAGTAGGATGAAGATCCCGTGAGTCAAAAAGAAAGATCTGGCGCAAGGACTGGAGCTAATCAGCCTGCTCGCTAAAGAAAGCTCGATCTTCTGTGGATGGCTCCACTTCGATCCAAGCTTCGGAACCTGAACATACAAATCCAAGGGAGTCAGGACCTCCCGAAAATGAACAGGTTATAGCCAAGTGGCTAAGAGATATGAATAATAAGGACGGAACAGCATAATGAATATAAACCAACAAGTAATGAAAGCATAAAGAACTATAATCAGGATGAAATGGATACATAGTTAAAGTCTATTATTATTATTACTTGTCTTACTGTGATATCTAGCTATGTGACCCAGCGTCCCAGCGCACATAGATCCATATCCTAGTAATACAAAGTTGTTATTGGAAACAGCGGGGGTATCGACGAACTAAGTTTACAGTGGACCCCGTACATGCCCGGGATAACGGTCCAGGATTGTTCCGTTGCTTGGTGACGGAAGCCAGCCGCTAGGCTATTCAGGAGGGACTTATGTATGCCCTTATCATGATAGTACTCAGGAAGAGGGAGCAAGCACTCCCCTCGGTCTCCTGGAGGCCCTCAGGTTAGACCGGAACATAATTGTACAATATACCTAATGCCACTGTAAACACGAACACATATCGATATCCGCATGTTTCCCCCTGACCCAATGTAAGTTGGTCCATTTTATACAAAAGTTGAATGCATCATGCTTGGTTCAAGAGATGGCATGATAAGTGGTGATATTCACTATTTAACATGTCATGAAACGAGAATATGTAATAACAAGTCATGAAGTTACAAGAGATAACATCATCCAGTAATAGGTCAAGTAGTAACAGTTATGAAGCATGAACAAGCATAATATAATACACATGTATCAGGGTAAGATTCAAATTTAGAAAAGAAATCAACTATAATAAACAGCTTAAATTAGTCGACTAGGTGGAAGGTGTAGTCGACTGGTAGGGGTCTTAAGTCGACTAACAGTCTGGATTAGTCGACTAAAACTGGGTTCCAGAGAGTTGATATTCTGTTTCAGGGAAAGTTAGTCGACTAGGTGGAAGGTGTAGTCGACTAACAGACACGCAAGTCGACTAACAGTCAAGCTAAGTCGACTAGAACTGGGATACAGAGAGTTAAGTTTGTTTCAGGAGTCGACTAAGGTGAGAAGGGTTAGTCGACTAGTAGTCTATAGTCGACTAATAAATAGGATAAGTCGACTAGAGCCGAGAGTTGGGTTTCTGGTTCAAGTAAGGTTAGTCGACTAGGGAGGAATGTGTAGTCGACTAACAGTGATTTCCAGAGAGTTGAGGTTCATTTCCAGAAAGGGTTAGTCGACTAATAATCAGGGTAAGTCGACTAAAACTGTGTTTCAGAAACAGGTTAAGGTTCAACTAGAAGGGTTAGTCGACTAATGCCTAGGTCAAGTCGACTAATCTGGGTCTGTAAGTAGCGTACAAAACAGAATTTGCAGGTCAAATTTGAAGGTCAAATGTGTGATTTTGAAGGCACAAGTGAACAAGATGTGGAATACAAGTATACTAGGGAATTCACATGTCTTGGTGAGTAAGAATACTCACTAGGAGTGATCAATCGACGTTTTATGCGGTCGAAAGAGTCGTTGACGACGAATGGCGCCAAGGTGATCTTCGGTGGCGAAGAAGGCTATGATCCAAGGTCCAAGGTGGTTGCTTGAGGTGGAGATGAAGTCCTTGAGGTGGTTCTTGGAGCTAGGGTTGAGGTTGAGAAGGAGGAGAGATCTCTTGGTGAGGGCTAACACTTAGGTGAAATGAAGAAAAAGGAAAAGAAATGTAAAGAGATTGTTTATATAGGTGTTAGATTTTGTAAAGGAGTTGCAAAATAGTGTAATTGAGAGGGGGTTTTGTGCAAATATGGGGAGGGTGAGGTGTCCCTCACTTGGCCACTTGGCCGGCCATGGGGGAGAGAGAGAATGAGTGGGATTTAAAAAGGATTAGGTGAAAGTGAGTGGGATTATGTGGAAAATTGGAATTATTGGAAAATTGGAAAATGGAATTTTGGAAAATACCGGAATCGTCCGAAATTCAAGTATCTCGGAACGACCCGAAAATTTTACTAAAAATCAAGAATAACATTTTAAGACTCATGGTGAAATTCGTTTGAAGAAATAATTTATAGTTTTAAAACTAAAAATCTCGGAATCAGTTATCTACCGACTCCGTTGGAACTTTCATAAATTCATAAAATTCCCAGAAAAAGTATTTAGATAGAAAATATGATTCTAAGAAATAAAGTCTAAAGGACCTTCTAGAAATTCCTAACTGTTTGTGAATTAAAAATCTGAGAATCGATCAGCGGTACTGGTCGACACCGGTTTTGAAAATATTCAATTAAATTCAGGAAAATTCCAGAAAATCATAGAAAAAATATAATATTGAAAAATGACTTTTAAAACTGAAATCGGTCAAATATAGAAAGTAAACCGAAAAATACGATCGAAAAACTGAATACGCAACCAAGTACGTATTCCGGGAACGGGGTATTACATTACCCTATTCTAATATTCTATTTATATGATTTTTATTCTTTTCTTTCCTTTCTCTTTCTTTTCCTTTCCTGTGTACTGTCGACCAAACCCCCCATGCCCCATTAAATTGTTGGCCCAGAGGCCTTCCACTCTAGTTTTGATGATGATTAACTCATGTAGTTATGTTTACTAATAATCTTGTGATGTTTAGTTTCAGATACTTAATCAAGATATTAGTAGGTGATTAGCTTCAACAAAGATATTTTGGAGCTTTTCATATGGTGATTCAAGAGCCCTAGCATCAAAGTTCATATCTAGCACTCATTGGAGTCAAGCTCGGTAGATCACATTTGGATCGAGTTGGCTTGAAGACGGAGTTCGTCAAGAAGACTTCGGTACATAGTTTAGTTTATGTTTTAGATCATTTGTTAAAGATTAGATAGTGTGATATGCTCAAGTTCACAACACACACACGTTTCATGTTTTGGTTTTTAGTTTTCGGTTTTTGGTTTAACCGATCTTGGTTTTCATGAATAGATAGAATCAACAAGTTTACATGCTTTAATGTATATTAGATTTGTTCTATATACATCTATGCTTCAACTATTTAAACAAACTTAGTTTGATAATTTATTTCATGAGTTTGGAGTTTTGGTATCTTAACAAAACTTATTTTTGGATTTATTTTCAAAAACATTGATATATATATTTTATGTATATTGGATTATATCCATATACTATATGCTTCAAGTTGTTTAAGTATCATGTTTTTATATTTGGATGAGTTTTGGACAAAACAATTTTTCATCTCAAAAATTCAAGTTTTGGAAAATACGAAATTTGGCTTTCGGCAAAATTTTCATAACACAAAAAGAGTTCAAAATGTTTATAACTTGGTTTGATTTTTACTCAAACAAGTTTGTATTTCAAAGAGAATATAAGAACTTATTTTTGTGGATTTTTAGAGAATTTATGGGATTTATTTGAGGATTAAAAATCAAGTTTTTCAGTCCTAAAATCTATTTCTGCCAGGCTCTGGCGGTCGACCATTTCGGTCGACCAGACCAGGAGCCGGTCGACCGGAGCTGTCGACCAGACGTGCACAAGGCCCTATCAGTTGGCCGATCGACCGAGTGGTCGACCGACTGAAGGCAACCCACTCTCGGGTTGCCCCGGTCGACCGGCCAGAGAGCCGTTGCTCTCTGGTTCAGGGCCCGGTCGACCGGGCGGTCGACCGGAAGGCTCAACGGTCAAAAACTTGACTGTTGGTCAGTCAACCGGCCGGTCGACCGGAAGGCCATTCTGGGCCTAGTCAGCTGCCAATGGCTAGTTTTATTAGGGCCTTTATATACCCCATCTCTTGGGTGTTTTGAGGTAGAATGTTCAGAAAAAAATTACATCTTCCAGTAAGTTTTTAAAGAGTTTTTAGTGCTTAAAGATTTGATCTCTATCTTGTTTTTAAAAGGGTTAGAAAATCATTTGAAAAGAAAATTCTTGGGAATTGGTTTGATCTTCATTTTCAAATTCTATCTAGAGTTTATCCCTAAAGTTTTTCTTTGAATTTTGATTTCCAAACTCTTTGTTTTTCACACTTGAGCTATATCTTCTATCCTATCATTAGGATCTTTTGTTTTATGGGAAAAGAAGTTGTTTATGGTGAGATAGACCACCAAGTTGTAACCCTCCTACTTTGTGTTATCCTTCTTGGGTAGAGGTTGATTTTGGAGTGGAGACTTTGTGCCCTATCCCTCTAGTGAGAGGTTGATTGGTTGTGTGGCTTTGTGCCCATCCCTCAAATTATGAGGTGATCGATTTGTGGTGGCTTTGTGCCTAACCTCTAAGTGTAGAGGTTGTGTTTGTAAAGAGAGGAGTTGTGTACTCCTGGTTATTGTATTGCCCCAAATCCTCAGTGGAGGTTTCTTGTGTGGGAGTCCTTTGTGGACGAGTTAGTAGAAATCCTTCTATGTGAAGGCAGGGACATAGAGCTGGGTGCTCGAACCTCGAAAACAAATCTCGGTGTTTGCGTTTGATCCATTGACTCTAACTCTCTCTATTACTTTGAGCATTGCATCATTTCATATTGCTCATTCATATATTATATGCTTGGCATGTTTGTATGTGCCTCACTTGTGCTTAACCACAAGAGCTTCATATAGCACCTCAACTCTTATTCAGAGGAATCAAGAGGAGTTAGTCCAGATCCCTTCACCGGGAATTCGGCTACACTCGTTGGTTACATTAAGTGTTGTTGCAATTAAGTTTTTTTAATTTTCGCATTTAGTTCATTAGAGTAGCCGTACACCTATTCATCCCCCCTCTAGGTGTACTTTCAATTGGTATCAGAGCTACGCTTCTGATATTAGGTTTAACCACCTAGGAGTGTGATCTTGATTGCTAATCTATATTTGCATTTGCATTTGCACACATATTGTTTGCACTCATGGATGTCCTCCCATTTTGATATCTCTAGACTTGATATATGGAAGGTTCTGATGAGTTGTCATTTAAAAATCCTAGATTATAAAGTTTACCTTGCCATTACCAAGGAATCCTAGCTTAGCGAAAGCAGGCATATAGAGGCCAATGCACTAGCCCTAAAGGCACTTGAGCATCTCTTGATAAAGAATATTTACATGTGTTTTCTCACCTTGAGTCCGCTTTTGCAGTATGGAGCATTTTGACATCTCCCGAGCTACCAACGCTTATCGATAAGAAGAGGAGATCTAGAAGAGACAAGTCCGACGAACGTTATGGTTTAAGGGAATGACTCCTTGAGATACAATCAGAAACTCAACTAGATACTAGCACTAGTTCCTATTGCAATGAGTGTTTAGAGGCTCAAGCCATGAATGATGAACTTGCTAAAAATTGTGAAAATTTGATTTCAAAATACAAACTTTTGAAAAACAAAAGTCTTGGTTTAAAAGAAGAAAATAAAAATTTATCTTCTAGACTTGAGATTGTTTTGCAAGAAAGGGATGAGATTTCAAGTGAAAGTGACTCGCTTAAATCCCAACTTGATCTTGCACTCAATGAAAACAAAATTTTGAAAAGTTTGTGAATATGTTTTGAAGAAAAATGAGGATTTAACTTCAAAACTTGATTTTTGTATTAAAGAGAATAATTCTTTGAAAATAAAATAAATTTGATTTCACAAGAATTGAAAGATTGTTTAAAGAAAAAACGTTTCTTTGAAAAATAATTTAGATTCTCATGTTTGCCATGCTAGTGTAGCTTCACCTACCTTACCTATTACATGTTCCACTTTATCTTCAAGTATTAAAATGATATAAATATTTTGAAGAAAAGTGTGAATTGTTTGGGCTCCACTTTGAGCCATTGTGCCTTGAATCACTCACGGTTGGAATCTATGTTTCTAAAGAAATAAGTTCCTCTTATGCATGCACACAAACCACGGCATACACATGCTCCTCATGGACACATTCATAACACAATGTATGCTCATGTGTACACATGTACGCATTGTGGACGTAAGGGCCACCTTGCTAAATTTTGCTATGATAAGATACATGATGAAAATTTAGCAACAAAATTTGTTTGGGTTAGGAAAGGTGCTAACCCCCATGGACCCAAAAGAGTATGGGTACCAAAGGCCACCCCTATGATCTTTGATGTAGGTGTGGGCTCTCGCATGACGTGAGAGCAATGGTGCCTTGAGGTGAATGCGTTCCGAGCTTAAAGAGGACAATTTGAATGCATCACTTTCAAGGAGAGTTTGGTGGGAGGACCACCTTGTTTTGGAGACATGGAGAGTTGCCCTCATGGTTTTAGTAACAATCCCTTACTCCTCATTTATGTTTACATGTGTTTCATATCATTGATTTTAGCATGTTTTGATATTTCATGATTAGTATGTTATATGCCATGATATTTAGATTAGTGATATACATGATTAGTTATTTGAGACACTCATGTTTAATATGGATTTATACCTTTGTATTCTCACATTTGTTTAACTAATGTGTATGTCCTAGATCTATGCATGTGCATGTTCATAATGATCATATGTATATTTATGAGTTTTTATTTTGATTTCTATACTTCATGTTTTGATTACATGTTTAGATGTTAGTTTTCATTAAAACTTGGATATATACTTGTACAACTAGTGAGCCAAAAATAGACTATTATAAGTTTGTGCTTGAACGCTCATTTGTACTCATTAGATGTATTAGTATAGCCTAGTTTTGATGATTCATGCATTTGACTTGTATTCCTATTTTGTACATATTTTCATGTTTATGTTTAACTTCATGTATATGCCTATTGTGTCTAAACTATTAGCTATACATATAAATCCTTGAGCCACTTGCCTTCATGCATATACTTTTGTGGACTCGTTATGTTTGGATATGTATGTATTCTTTAGTTTGTATAAGACATACATATGCCTTGAAGATTAAATTGTTTTGATGATTTTCATGTTTTATTTATAAAGGAATTTAACATTGAGCCTATTGCCTATTTTCATGACTATGTCTTTCATGCAAAACTTGTACACTCACATTATTTGAGGTTTTCTCATGATTTTGTTTTCATGAGTCTTATATGAGCTTTATATCTTTTGAGTATCAACTGTTGAGTGATTTTCATGTTTCATGAAATATATTATTATTTTATTCCTTACTTAAGGATTTCGTACTAGTTTTCAAATTTTCTTAAAACTAGTTCGTATTCTTCATTATGGTAGAGCTTTTCAAACATGCTATATTTTCAAACCTATTTTTGAAAACTCCTACACATTTAAGGGCGGTTGGTTGGGCGACCATGCCTTATGTGGTTATTATTGAAAATCCTTTTAAACTTGTGCATGAAATGAGTGGTAGGTAATATGAGTTATACACTTGATCTTATTGTGTTTCAATTGGTATCATTGGATCTTTCAATTGGTATCACTATTTACATTCTTTTTGTATACTCATATATGTTTTTATATATGTATGCTTATACTTCAAATACAATTCTGATTGGTATTCAATTTTCCATACATATATATATATATATATATGATTTATTTGTGCTTACTATATCTCTATATCCTTGAGCATAAATTTTGGTTATGCTAAGCTTGATTTCAAATGATTATTAAATTTCAATTGATTATGTTTCAATTGATATCTCATACCTTCTTATGCATCATTTATTTAGTTTTTCATAAAGGGGGAGAAAATATATATCTCATCTTTTAATTGATATTTTACTCCCACACTTTATGTTGAAATATGAATAAAAAATGGATATTGATTATTTTTGGTATCATATGCTTTTAATGAAAAATTACTTTCAATTGGTATGTTTTATTGATATCAAAATTTTTGGTTGAATTGCTCAAAATGATTTATTTACTTATAATTAGTATTTAATTGGTATTTAAATTTATATCAAAATATTTGTTTTATGTACCACATTATGTACTTTCAATTGGTATATTTCATTGATATCATGATGTACTAAATTGATATATTTTTTCTTACAATTGGTATCATAACATTTGATTAAGACCAAATTTCACCCCTCATTGATTTTTTTTTGTTTAAGACTTTGTTGATGATTGACGAAAAGGGGGAGAAGTATTTGAGTTTATATGCATGTTTATTTTTTAATATGCTATTTATTATTTATTTGTTTATTTGTAACGTTGTTTCATATTGATATTGTTTATTGTTGGTATCAAAAGCTTTTAGTGATTTTCTTTTCAATTGGGATCAAGAATTTTATTTATTGATTGGTATCAAGAGCTTAAGTTTTTTCATTGAAATTTTTCTTGATATCAAAAGCAATTATTTAAGAACATGTTTATTTTAAAAAGGAAAATGAATTATTTTAAAAGTTTAGTATTAAGAGCATGTCTATTTCATGTTTGCTATCAAGAGTATATTCATTTCATTGTTTTTATGCATGTTGATGCATACCCTTGTTTAGTATTCATTGCATATATTTATTGTTTATTGCTATGCATGAGTTAAGGGGGAGTTTCTTTGAAGCTTAATTTTAATCCATGCATATATAACTCCATGAGTTTTGTCATCATCAAAAAGGGGGAGATTGTTGGCCCAGAGGCCTTCTACTCTAGTTTTGATAATGATTAACTCATATAGTTATGTTTACTAATAATCTTGTGAAGTTTAGTTTCAGATGCTTAATCAAGATATTAGTAGGTGATTAGCTTCAACAAAGGTGTTTTGGAGCTTTTCGCATGGTGATTCAAGAGCCCGAGCGTCAAAGTTCATATCTAGCACTCGTTGGAGTCAAGCTCGGTGGATCACGTTTGGATCGAGTTGGCTTGAAGACGGAGTTCCTCAAGAAGACTTCGGTATATAGTTTAGTTTATGTTTTAGATCCATTTGTTAAAAATTAGATAGTGTGATATGCTCAAATTCACAAACACACACATTTCATGTTTTGGTTTCGGTTTTCGGTTTTTGGTTTAACCGATCTTGGTTTTCATGAATAGATAGAATCAACAAGTTTACATGGTTTAATGTATATTAGATTTATTCTATATACATCTATACTTCAACTATTTAAACAAACTTAGTTTGATAATCTATTTCATGAGTTTGGAGTTTTGGTATTTTAACAAAACTTAATTTTGGATTTATTGTCAAAAACATTGATATATATATATATATCATGTATATTGGATTATATCCATATACTATATGCTTCAAGTTATTTAAGTATCATGTTTTGTATTTGGATGAGTTTTGGACAAAACAATTTTTCATCTGAAAAATTCAAGTTTTGGAAAATACAAAATTTGGTTGGCTTGTTTGTGTGTGCATAACAAAATTTAACAGAAAAAGAGTTCATGTTTGTTCATGTTTGTAATTTGGTTTGATTTTTACTCAAACAAGTTTGTATTTCAAAGAGAACATAAGAACTTATTTTTGTGGATTTTTAGAGAATTTATGGGATTTATTTGATGATTAAAAATCAAGTTTTTCAGTCCTAAAATCTGTTTCTGCCAGGCTCTGGCAGTCGACCGTTCCGGTCGACCGGACCAGGAGCCGGTCGATCGGAGCGGTCGACTAGACGTGCACAAGAATGTGCACAAGGCCGTGTCAATTGGCCGGTCGACCAAGCGGTCGACCGACTGAAGGCAACCCACTCTCGGGTTGCCCCGGTCGACCGAGCGGTCGACTGGCCAGAAAGCCGTTGCTCTCTGGTTCAGGGCCTGGTCAACCGAAATGCTCAACTGTCAAAAATTTGACCGTTGGCCAGTCGACTAGCTGGTCGATCGGAAGGCCATTCTGGGCCTAGTCAGCTGCCAACGGCTAGTTTTTGTTGGGGCCTTTATATACCCCATCTCTTGGGTGTTTTGAGGTAGAATTTTCAGAGCAAAAATTTACATCTTCTAGCAAGTTTTTAAAGAGTTTTTAGTGTTTAAAGATTTGATCTCTATCTTGTTTTTAAAAGGGTTGAAAAATCATTTGAAAAGAAAATTCTTTGGGAATTGGTTTGATCTTCATTTTCAAATTCTATCTAGAGTTTTCCCTAGAGTTTTTCTTTGAGTTTTTGATTTCCAAACTCTTTGTTTTCCACACTTGAGCTATATCTTCTATGCTATCTATTAGGATCTTTTGTTTTGTGGGAAAATAAGTTGTTTGTGGCTGAGATAGACCACCAAATTGTAACCCTCCTACTTTGTGTTATGCCTCTTGGGTAGAGGTTAATTTTGGAGTGGTGGCTTTGTGCCCTATCCCTCTAGTGAGAGGTTGATTGGTTGTGTGGCTTTATGCCCATCCCTCAAGTTGTGAGGTGATCGATTTGTGGTGGCTTTGTGCCTAACCTCTAAGTATAGAGGTTGTGTTTGTAAAGAGAGGAGTTGTGTACTCCCAGTTATTGTATTGCCCCAAATCCTCAGTGGAGGTTCCCTGTGTGGGAGTCCTTTGTGGACGAGTTAGTGAAAATCCTTCTGTGTGAAGGCGGGGACGTAGAGCTGGGTGCTCAAACCTCGAAACAAATCTCGGTGTTTGCATTTGATCCATTGACTCTAACTCCTATTACTTTGAGCATTGCATCATTTCATATTGCTCATTCATATATTATATGCTTGGCTAGTTTGTGTGTGCCTTACTTGTGCTTAACCACGAGAGCTTCATATAGCACCTCAACTCTTATTCAGAGGAATCAAGAGGAGATAGTTCAGAGCCCTTCACCGGGAATTCGGCTACACTCGTTGGTCACATTAAGTGTTGTTGCAATTAAGTTTTTTTAATTTTCGCATTTAGTTCATTAGATTAGCGGTACACCTATTCATCCCCCCTCTAGGTGTACTTTCATAAATCACATGCCAACACCCCCATCTTTCTTATTCTACTCTACTTATTATGTTAATATATATAATTTTATTTAATTTTTCCCTTTTCTTTTCTCTTCTTTTTTTCTTTTCTTTCTCTTTCTTTCTCTTACTTTCTTCCACCTGCTCCCCTCTCCTCCCCTATTTACTGCAACCCAACAGCCCCCCTCTCTCCCATACTCTTTCTCTCTCCCACTTTCTCTTTCCTCTCTTTTACTCTCTTTCTCCTCTCTCTTTCTCTCATTCTCTTCATTTCTTTTAACTCTCCTCTCTCGCCCGCTCTCAATCTTCTCCTCCTTCTCTCTATCATCGGTCAAGAGCCTGGCCAGCTCCCCGGCGCCACCGAGATCCGCCGCCGCCTAGCTGGCCTCCTCCACCAACTTCCCTCCTCCTCTTCTCCCTCTTTCTCTCTCTTTCTCTTCACTCTTTCTCCTTCCCTTCCTTTCTCTCTCCACCATGCACCACTAGCTCCACCTGCCCAACGCACCGCCCAGTGCCACCCCCTACCGCCCCTTGCCAGTAACGCAGCCTCTTAGTCGACCCACCTAGTCGCTACCCTCATGGCCACCCCGTCTTCTCTTCATCTCTCTTTCCCTCTCTCTCTCTTTGGATCTGGTTTTTGGTTCTCTCTTTCTCTCTCTCCTCTCTCCTCTCTCTATGGATTGGGTTTTGGTTTTCTCTCTATTCTCTCAACTCTCTCGCTCTCTCTCCTGCTCTCTTTCCCTCCTTTTCTACTTTCTTCTTATTGGGTCCACAACCAAACATAAACCCGAACCTGATTTAGACCACATTCAATTAACTTAATTTAGATGGGTTTGAGTTAAGGGTTCAACTCAATCGTGACCTAACCTAACAAGCTTCAATCCAAACCCATTATGTGCATTTTCAGACCGTTAAGCATCCGATTCGGATTTCGAGCGATAACTCAGCTACTCGGACTCCAAGTTGTGTGATTCTCGAGCCATTACAATCATGGAAACGAGAGCTACGTGCCTATGACACCAATGTGAGTGCTTTTTACTCTTTGTATAATAAATCTTGTTTTAACAAATTGCATTGTACTGTGTATTGGTTCATATATTGGTTATCATTTGTTTAAATATTAATTTAAATTAATGTGTGGTGATGTTTAACTTATTATTTGATTGAGAAATTCCTGTAAGTGTTAACCTGAAAATCTTGAATATGGTTGTGAAGAGTTTAAAATGGATTAACTATGCATGATTATAGTGTAATATTGACTGGGTTAATGTTCTAGAAATACTGTGATCATCTTGTTATATTGGAAGTTGTTTTTGTTATTGTGTTTCTCAGAAAATTTTGTTATCGTGTATCCGTGTGATCGTCACTGTTATTGAACAGACCTAATATTTATTTTACATTAACATTAAACAATTGACACCGGGGGGTTGGAGAAATTGAATGGAGATAGGGTCCGTTTTGGGGGGTTATTGTTGGTACTTTAGTATTATTATTGTTTCTCAATCACGACTGTGTTTGGGGTTATTGTTTTCCAATTGTTTAGGGGTTATTGTTTCCCAAAGTATGGACAAAGTCTCCACCTCAGTTTCAAATAATATCACATTAAATAATCCAACAATGATAATAGCAGGAGCGCGTGTTATTTGATCACTCTCTCGTTCGGATAACGGTACCCACATACCACGTTCGAATAAGTTTTACTGGGTTGCGGGCCCCACTATGAACTACCAGTGGTATGAGACACTAAAATAAAATGATTTAAATATCAAACGATACTGAATATTATTATTGTATAATCTTAAAATATTGTATGATAATATACTTGTGACATGTCTTTGTTATTTTAATTGCCATGAACTGATAACTCTCGACACTGTATGTTATTACACTGGTGATATGCTAATTGCTCACATGAATTCATGTAAGTTGTTTTCACTGCTTTTTTATTACTTGTTATGAAATGATGATTTTTCGACATACGTAATCTCTCCTAGAATGACTTCACCATTATTTGGTTAAGTACGATTTGTTATTATACCTAACTGCTATTTAATTATGTATTATATGATAATTCATTCTTGATATAGTCATAATTTACCTCTTGTTATTATAAACAAGTTATACTACTGTTCCATTTTACCACTCACTAGGTCGCTGATTGAAGGTAAACCTGCGCATAAATACAAAAGTTTAGAAATGAAGAATAGAAGTGCAAGATTCTCAATTCTACAGTGAGTAAGTGGCTATGCGGGTCGTGATCCGCAATAAGGGACTTGCGATGGAAGCGTGTTCTAAGTTCTCTTTTAGTTCATTTAAAATGGTTAAAAGTTCTTCTTTACTTTTATAAAGAAAAGGAAAATAAATCTGTGTTAATTTAGAAAAGAGTGATAGATAGAAAATGATGGTGATTGTTTGAGAATGGAAAACTAAGTTAAAGAAAAAAATAAAAGAGTAAAGAAAGTGTGGGTTTTGAAATCGTTTTCTTACACTGATCAAAAGAAAGAAAAGAAAATAAAGTTTACTTCCCTCTTCAGCGCTTGCTTACCTTGAATCCTTTGCAAAGACTTAGCTTATCTTGAAGGCGAGCAAAGCATGACGTATAAGATCTTTTCCATTCCCAGACCAAATTATGAATTAAAATGCAAGCAGAAAATAATATAGAAACAGTTATCCATCACCATAAGCCATCAAGGGCACTTGCAATGGCAAGGCAATTTCGATGCTATAGGTTTCATTTGGATTTACAATGCGCCTCAGAAAACCAAATAAAAATAAGAATAAAGAAAATGCAACTTTTAATTTAATTCAATAACAATGAAAGAAAGGAAGAATATTTACACTGATGTCACTTCAGTACAAGTTTCATGAAACTCTTCTTTCCTCTAAGTTACTAAATCAGAAAATTACATAAAGATAAAAACAAAACCCTAAACTAAACTAAAGTAAAAATCTAATCTAAAGTCCATCTCTGCTCAATGGTGCCCTTTTTGCCTTCGAAAATGCAGTATTTATAGGCAAAATGGAGAGGGGAGAGGAGTGTACAGATAAGGAGAGCAAATGCTCCCCTGTTAGTGGCAACCAAGCCGTGGATCCATGGCTAAATGGCCACATTCTGGGAGCAAATCATCCTGTTGCTTTGTCCACATCCTAGGAGTAGATCATCTCGTTGCTTTGTTTCATCCTTTTATCCATCTGCTTCTCGATTTGGTCTCTAGATTTGACGATATCACTGTTTATCTTCAGCTAGTCGAAATGGATTCATAAAAATCTAAATTTAACCAGTTTTCATTTGGTGTTATCTCTCTTATTTACTCTGAACTTCAGCTAAATATTTGTCCTAATTCTTGATTTTAATTTAATCTGAATTTTGGCGAGTTTTTGGGCTCGTTTTCTCTTCCATCTCTTTTAATAAAGGCTCACATCAATTTAGACATAAATACTATTAAAAAATAGTTTTTATTATACCATAAATATGGGAATGCAATGATAAATATGCAATATCAATAACAGATCACACCCACACAACTATCTTTTGCTCGTCCTCGAGCAAAACAAATAAAAAAATAGAGCTAACCTAGTCTAACTTACTTTTGTAGGAATCACGGTTACATTTAGCATGTGCAACAAGCCGTTAAACCTCTAGGTTACCCCTGGAGGATGAGTTTTGTCTCGTGAGAATTTTCAGTGGATTATACTCACAAAATTCATAAAGAAAGAGAAACAAAGTATTAGTATTTTTGAAAAAAATATTTTGAAAAAGAGATAAAATATTTGAAGTATTATTGTAAGAGTACAAGTAATCTATAAGTTATAGGAAAACTGATTTTTTATTTCTAAACTTATTCTCTATTCAAAAACTTGTTATCAATCAAGATAAGGAGTCAAACTGTATTTCTCATCTAGCCTATTATTTTACCCTAAGTTATAAGCATCTTTGTGAAAATGAAATTTTGATTCGAGATTCTTCAACTCTAACTCTTATGTCTTAATTTTTCATATTTTGGTGGTATTATCCCTTAATTCTATTAGGCTTTCTATTCTGCCCATGTAACGAGCCTTAGATCGGTGACTCCTAAACCGGACGGTCTTAGGGCACCGGGTAAGAAAAACACCCCATGGACTTAAGAACTCAAACAAATAAGGCCAACTAAGCATTTTTATTTATAAGATGGATCATTTTTAGGCGTGAATACTTATGCTTTATGAGGCATAAATACCCAGCTTAATCAGAGGATTTATATATATATTTTTTCTTTTTTTCTTTTTTTATAAGACATAAGAATCTTTATTTTTGAATCTTAAGTATGTAAGTGTATAAAGTATGCATAGTTCATCAAGGTAAAAATTAAGACTAAATTATTTTTCAATTTTTCTTCCTAACCTTAGAAATCAAACAAATAATCTTATTTTAACCAAGTGTTAGAAATCCTAATTATAATTCTCCTATTCTTTAAAATTAACTTATTTTCTTACAAAAAATAGGTCAAAATAGTGTTTCTCTTTTCAAAAAGTTTTTAAAAGCAAAAAAACGTTATTTTTTATAAATAAAAAGAAAATCTATGTTATGTTAGGGCCCTTCCCCACACACATCTCATGCATTGTCTTCAATGTATGAATGAATGCATAAATGCATCTTCTTCTTTTGTGGTGCCTTCTTTTCTCTTACTTTCCTTTCCATCTCATGGGTCTTAAGATTGCCAATAAGACCAATGAGCTTCATTTCTTTTTGTTATTTAACTCCTTCAAAGTTGTAGCTTTCACTTCCCATGATGGTGGAAGAGCTTGGATGACTTTCTTCACCTTTTGGCCATTGTCAATTCCATCACCTACAGAAGTAAGACCATTGGTGATTTTAGTAAATTTGATAATCATGTCATCAATTGATTCATCTTCATTCATAATAAAATTTCATATTGGGCACGCAAGAGATCAATGTTAACTCTCTTGACTTGTGATGTCCCCTCGTGCGTGATAACCAAGTGTGAGCAAATCTCATGGGCGCATTTGCAATGAATTATCCTAGAAATATCATCATCATTCAAGACTTGAAGTAATGCACAGTGAGCTTTTGTATTAGCAATAAATTTCTGGTGGCAATTTCGGATCATATGTCCTCATCACCATCGGGTATATTAAATGGTCTAGTCATCGTCTTTCCAACCCGACTTTATAAGAGTTGCAAGAAAATGGTCATCTTAACTTTTAAGGCCATCAAACTGTTGGGCCCAAAGGTTACACTCTCCATTTGTTTAGAGTTTTGATGATAACAAAACAAATAAGAGCTATTTGGTACTAATAAGTTTGTTTAAGATAAGTTTCAGATTAGTACCATATCTGGAGGCCATTGCTTAGCTATTACAAGAACTTCTAGGTTCATGAAGTAAAGAAGGCGTTTTGCACATCAAGAAAGGAACACAGAAGAAAAGGCTCTAGTAAGGCATTGCATGGCTCAAGACATCAAGATTACTCAAGATAATTCATTAGATTTGTTTCTAGTTTTATAGTTTTGTTAAAGAATAGTGAATAGGTTTGAAGCTCTATCACACACGTTTTTGCGCACATCTTGTTTCCAAAAATATTTCTATAATATGTACAAAATATTTTTGTATACAATCTTCTAGTTACAAACTCATTTTTATGTTTTATATAAATCTCTATTCAAAAATACTTTGTTTAATTTTAAATTTCCTTTAAAATTCTGTTTTTGTTTTGGCCTTTGACCTGAGCCGATCGACCGTCCGGTCGGCCGACCGTCCGGTCGGCCGACCCTGTGTCAGGTCAAGCCGGTCGACCGACCCAGTCGACTGGGGTTCTGACAGCAGTGCGTATCCGTGTGCATGTTTCACGGTCGACCGGGCGGTCGACCGAAACCTGCCTGACTGTAAGACATTTGCTCTCTGTATTTTTCGGTCGACCGGACGGTCGACCGAGAGCCGGCAGCGGCTCTTATTCTTGAACGTCGGTCGACCGGGCCGGTCGACCGAGTGTGCCGTTTGAACAGTAACGGCTAGTTTTCTGAGCAGATTTGTTTTTGTCTTTTTCTTTCTAAAAAGGGCTTAAATGATATTTACTGATCCTAATACTTCCTAATTGGCCTTAAGTGAGTTTTATCTTCAAACCCTAGCCCTCTACTATAAATAGGGGTGTTTGGGGAGAAGTTCATTACAAGAAAAATTTGCAAAAGTTTCAAAAGTTTAAGGCATTCAAAAGAGCTTTGTTTCTTGGTTTTTGTGCTGAAATTCTCTCTCATTTTCTGAAGTGTTTTTCAAAACTCTCTGATTTCCTTTCTCTTTTCACTTACACTGAAGAGCTTCATTCCTACTCATTGCTCTACAAGGATTATTGTAAGGGAAGAGAGTTTTGCAAAAGAGAGTTTGTGGTCTTTTGACTACCAAGAGAAAACTTGTACTTGTGATTGTGGAGTTGGGTACTCTGGTGTATTTGTAACATCTTCGTGAAGTTATAGTAGATAGAAATCCTTCTGGGGAAGGCGGGGACGTAGAGCTGGGTGCTCGAACCTCGAAAAATTCTCGGTGTTTGCGTTTGGTTTACTTCCTCTTACTTCTTACTTTACTTTCATTGCTCTTATTACTTGCTCTCAATCTTCATTGCAATATTCATTTGTTTTCATTCATCTTGTCAATCATAGTCCCATACAATAAGGTTGCATTGCGCACCTCTAACTCATTTCAAGAGGAATCAGGAGGAAGGAGTTCAGAACCTTTTACGGGGCATTCGGCTCTTAGTCTTGTTTTGGGCGATTGTTGCATCATATTTTTAAATTGTGCATTGATTAGCATTATCACCTATTCACTCCCCTCCTCTAGGTGATTTTCAATTGGTATCAGAGCTTGGACTCTAGGTTTGGCTTAACATCCTTAGAGAGATCCTTAAAATTTGCTAATCAACATTTGCATTCCATTTGTTATTCACTAGTAAACATGACCGACAACATCAAAACCCCTCCTAAATTTGATGGACTTAATTTCCCTATTGAAAGGTTAGGATGACTATCTTTTACAATCTTTAGGTAGCTTAGTGGCTAAATCCTTGACCAAACCCTACGTTAGACCCGATAGTGATGAAAGCACATGGTCCGACTTTACCTTTAGAGAATATGAGGCTAACTCCAAGGCCCAAAATTCCCTTCTAACCGCCTTGAATAAGGACGACCTTACACGGGTAATACACTGCCAACCCGCCTATGAGATTTGGCAACATTTGTTGGTCACACACGAGGGGACTTCACAAGTTAAGAGAGCTAAGATAGATCTCTTAAGGTCCCAATATGAATCTTTTAAAATGATTGATGATGAAACCATTGATTGCATGATTACAAGGTTTACTAAAATCACCAATGCTCTTTCCTCTTTAGGTGATGATATCTCCAATGACCAAAAGGTGCGAAAAGTGATTCGGGCTCTTCCTTCATCATGGGAGATAAAGGCCACCACCTTGAAAGAATTGAACGACAAGGATGAAATGGACCTCATTAGTCTCATTAGGAACTTAAAAACCTATGAGATGGAAAAGAAGGCAAGAGAAGAGGCCGCTCCGCTAAAGAAGAAGTCCATAGCCTTCAAGTCTTCATCCACTCTTGAGAACGATGAAGAAGATGAAGAAGAAGATGAGGAGCTCTCCCTTCTTGTGCGAAATGTCAAAAGAATGTACTGGAAGAACAAGCTCAACTTCCGAAGAAAATTTGAAGGTAAAGAGGAGAGAAGAATTATTTGCTACAATTGCCGAAAGCCCGGACATATCATGGCGGATTGCCCGGAGTTCAAGAAGAAGATGACTTCCTCCTTCAAACCAAAGAAGCCGGTGGAAAAGAAAGCCTACAAAGCCACATGGGATTCGGAAAGCGAATCCGAAGACGAGGTGGACACGGTGAACATGTGTTTTATGGCAAACACACCAAAGGTAACCCCACAACCTTTTGATGAAGATGATGAATTAACTAAAGAAGTTATTGCACATGCTTTTGTTGAACGCTCCGAAACTTATGATAATAAAAAGATTGAGTGTTCAAAATTGGTAAAGGAAGTTGCTTTTCTTAAAAATCAACTTGCTATGATTTCTAAAGAAAAAGATGAAATTTCTTCCAATCTCATCTCTATTCAAGAAGAATTTAGTGCTTACAAGATTTCTTGCAAGGCAAAATTTCTTAAGGTTGATGAAAAAGAAATTTCTTCTTTAAAAACTAAAATGGCTGATTTTGAAAAGGTTTTGAAAGATTGTGCTTTTAACACAAAGAAACTTGAAGAAAAGTTTTCTAGAAAACACACCTCTCATGCTAAAGATTCTCATATTAAGATTCCCCATGCTCACACTACACACCACACTCATGCTAAATCCACATATGCTCACAAATCTCACACTCACTATGCTTTTGAATATGGTAGAGTGTATAGATGTACTTATTGTGGTAAAAATGGACATTTGGCTAAGTTTTGTTATGACCAAGTAAATAGATCAAATAATCTTGTTTGGGTTCATGGCACTAACCCTTTAGGACCCAAGAAAATATGGGTACCAAAATCAAGTCCTAAATTGTTTGATGTAGGTACACACCAAGGCTCCAAGACGTAAGGAGCGGTGGTACCTTGATAGTGGTTGTTCAAGACACATGACATGAGACATCAACAACTTTACAACCCTATCAAGGTACATGGAAGGTGACACCGTCACCTTCGGGGATGACTCCAAGGACACTATCATCGGTATAGGTAACATTCAAATTGGTACATCTCCTATTTTAGAAAATGTAGTACTTGTTGATGGTTTGAAGCATAATTTGCTTAGCATTAGTCAACTTTGTGACCGTGGACTTAAAGTTGTTTTTGATGATTCTTCTTGCAAGATTTTTGATGTTAAAACCAATGATTGTATTCTTACCAGTTTTCATGACAATAATGTCTATATCATTGACATGCTTAATTTAGATTGTTCTACTAAATGCTTGAATGCTTTCGATAAAAATTCTTGGCTTTGGCATAGAAGATTAGGACATGCATCTTTTGACCATCTTTCTAGGATTAATTCTAAGGAATTGGTGAAGGGTATACCTTACTTGAAGTTTGAGAAAGATCGCATTTGTGGTGCGTCCCAACTTGGAAAACAAACCAAGTCTTCCTTCAAACCAATCAAGGATATCATGTCAACTAGGCCATTAGAATTAATTCATATGGATCTTTTTGGACCAACTAAAACTAAGAGCTTAAATGGTAGTAGATTTGCATTTGTTTTAGTTGATGATTTTTCCCGTTTCACTTGGGTTTTCTTTTTGGAACACAAAGATCAAATTTTTTCTCATTTTAAAATTTTTCGAAAAAGGGTTGAAAAAGAAAAAGGTTTTTCGATTTTGAGAATAAGGAGTGATAGAGGTGGTGAGTTTGTTAACCAACTCTTCATGACTTATTGTGATGAAAAGGGAATCAAGCATGAAATGTCTTGTCCTAGGACTCCACAACAAAATGGAGTTGTAGAAAGAAAAAATAGAACACTTCAAGAGATGACTAGGACCATGATAAGTGAATATGACCTCCCTCAATATTTATGAGCCGAGGCCGTAAACACCGCATGCTATATTTCAAATCGTATTTATTTGTGTAAAAATTCTTCCAAAACATCTTTTGAAATGTATCATTCTAGAAAAATCTAATGTTGCATATTTCAAAGTTTTTGGATGCAAGTGTTTTATTTTGAATACCAAAGATAACTTGGGTAAATTTGATGCTAAGGCTTATGAAGCTATCTTTGTTGGATACTCTACTACCAGTAAAGCTTATAGAGTATTCAATAGATCTTTCCTTACCATTGAAGAATCCATGCATGTTAAATTTGAAGAATCTAATGTGGTTGTTGAGAATATTGTAGAGATTGACCCATTAGGTGAAGACATGGAGAGACTATCCTTGAAGGACTCACCCGCTCAAGAAGAAAAGTAAGAATCCATTGGTGATGTTCAAGAGGATAAATCGGAAAGCCCTCATCCGCTTCCTAAAGCTTGGCGATATGCTACAAATCATCCCAAGGAGCTCATCTTAGGTGATGCATCTAAAGGGGTAACAACTCGCTCCAAACTCCATGACTTATGTGGTAACTTTGCTTTCATTTCTCATTTTGAACCCAAAAGCATCCTCGAAACCGAGGCGGACTCATATTGGTTGCTAGCCATGCAAGAGGAACTCAATCAATTTGAGCGCAACCAAGTTTGACACCTTATTCCTAGGCCCCACGATAGACTAATAATTGGTACTAAGTGGATCTTTAGGAATAAGATGGATGAATCCAGAAATGTGATTAGGAATTGAAAAACACCTAGAGGGGGGGTGAATAGGTATAAGTGCTAATCTAATAAACTTAATGCAAACTAAGTGCGCTAAATGCGGAAGCTAATGCAAATTATGCACACAACTAATACAATACAACAAGTGTAGCCGAATTCCCCTTGCGAGGCTCTGGACTAACTCCCCTTGATTCCCCCTTGAAATGGGTTGAGGTGCTATGTGAAGCTCTTGTTGGATGAGAATAAGTTAGGCGCACACACACAAGCAATCCAAGTAATGTGCACACACAATCAAGCCAAGCAATAAAGGATATAGCAATATGAAATAATGCAAGGCAACACAAGCAATATGATATGGCAATATGAGTTATGCTCAACACAAGCAAATATGATATGATGATATGAAGTATGATGCTTTGCACAATTATAAAGAGAGAGAGTTAGAGAGACAATGGATCACAACGCAAACACCAAGATTTGTTTCGAGGTTCGAGCACCTTGCTCTACATCCCCGCCTACACCACCGTGTAGGATTTCCACTATCTCAACTCCCACCGAGGGAACCTCTACCGAAGAGGATTTCTTACAACTCTAGGAGTACCTAACTCCTCTCTCAATACAACCTCCACCGAGGCCAACAACAACCAACAACAACACCTCTACCAAAGAGGCTCACAACCAATCTCAATCACCTCACACTTGAGGGATACAAACCAATCACCCGATCACCTCTACCTAAGAGGGATACAACAAGAATAAGGGTGTACAACTTAGAGGTTACAAACAACAACCTCAAAACTCTCTCTTTCTTTCTTTTTCCACAAAACAAAGATCCTAATAGTTTAGGATAGTATGATATAGCTCAAGTGTGGAATCAAAGTGTTTTTGGAAACAAGCAACAAAGAAAAACTACTTGGGAAATCTCTTGTATAAGATAGAAAATGAAATACCAAATCAAAATCCCAAAACCTAGTTTTCTTTGATTTTTCAAAAACCCAAAACAAATAAAGATGAGAAGTTTTTGCACTTAAAACTCTTTTGAAAACTCTTTTAAACACTTCAGAAAACTGGTAATTTTCTCTCTTAGAAAACTTGGCCAAAATCCCCAAAGAGATGGGGTTTATATAGCCCCTATACAAAACTAGCCGTTAGGCTGAGCTGGCAGTCTGACAGACTGCCGGTCGACCGGTCCGGTCGACCGCCAACGGTCAAAAATGTGACCGTTGGGCAATAGCGGTCGACCGGCCCGGTCGACCGAAACATCCTGAGAGCAGAACTCTCATCTCGGTCGACCGGCCCGGTCGACCGTCCCAGAGACTCCAAAACGTGCACAGACTTGTGCACGTCGGTCGACCGTCCCGGTCGACCGGCCTATGGTGCGGTCGACCGACTTGGCCTGTCAGCCAGTCCACAGTTCTGCACAGATACGGGATTTGAAAATAGGTCTTTTCACTCAATAAAAATCCCATAAATTCACAGTAAATCTAAAAAATAGTTTTAATCACAATAAAAACTGTTTTTCTAAAAATATGTTTTTCTAAAACTTGTTTTATCATTTTACTTTGATAACCAAACTTGTGATAAAAATTTCAAGACATATATATCAACATATCAATTCATTTTTGAGTCTTGCAAATTTTATCAAAAACAAAACCTTGTATTTTGTCAAACTTGATTTTTCCAAAACATGAATAGGGATATCAAAATAAGTTTGTTTACCAAGTTAAAGCATGTATGTATAAATAGAAAACATCTACTATACATATAACATATGTAAACTTGTTTTGATCAACTATTCATAAAAACCAAATATCAAATCATAAAACGTGTGTGTTTTGTGTTCACTTGAGCATATCAACTAAACTAAGCTTTACAAATGGATCTAAAAACTCTATCTAAATTAGGATACCTAAGTCTTCTTGACGATCATCATCTTCAAGTAGACTTGCTCCAAAACTCCATCCATGGGCTAGACAAAGTGTGAACTTGAAGCTTTGGCCCTGGAATCACCATGAATAGCTTCTAAACTCCTTGTTAAAGCTAATCACCAACTAATATCCTGTTAATGATCTGAAACTTAGAAACACAAGAATATTAGTAAACATAACTACATGAGTGTTGATCATCATCAAAACTAGAGTGGAAGGCCATTTGACCAACAATCTCCCCTTTTTGATGATGACAAAACTCATGGAGTTATATATGCATGGATTAAAGTTAAGCTTCAAAGAAGCTCCCCCTTAACTCATGCATAGGGATAAACAATAAATATATGCAATGAATATTAAACATGAAACATGCATATGCATAAACAATAAATGGTTATAGATATCAAATGGAATTTTCAAAACAAGATAAGCTCTAGATACCAATTACAAAGCAAACTCTATATATCAATTAAACTTAATATTCTTGAGATTAAAACATAATATATGCATATAAAACATAAGCATGCATATAAAACTCAAATACTTCTCCCCCTTTTGTCAATCATCAACAAAGGGGTAAACAATCAAAGCCATAGATAAAATGAGGGGTAAAAATCTTTCTCCCCCTTTTTGTCAATCAAAACAATGTTCTCCCCCTTTTTGTCTAAAACAAAAAAAAATCAATAAGGGGTGACTACAAACATGATATCAATTAGAAAATATGTCAATAAAGCATCTTGATACCAATAAACAAGGATCAATATATGTTATATGCTATATACATTCATGAAGAGGAAGACGCTAAGTTAGCTTCCCTACACATATGCATTACATGAAGAAGGGATGACAAGCCCCAATTCACATAACACATATTATGTAATGCATAAGAGGAGATGTGAAGCTCCCCCTACACACGTATATCATATAAAGAAGAGTTGTCAAGCTCCTCAATTTATGATATACTCAACATGAATCTATATGTAAGAGAGATGTTAAGCTCTCCTTGCATATAGGAAATACAAATCAAAACTTTGAATATTTTCTTTAAACAAAATTTTGAAAATACCAATTGTAATTAAACATAACAAATTACCAATTGTAAAACAACATAACAAATTTTGAATATCTAAACACAAATTTTGATACCAATTGTAAGAATATATTTCAAATTTGATGTTGATATCATATGTTCAAAATAACAACTTTTAATCATAAAGAGTGGGAGTACAAATACCAATTGAAATACAAAATCAAATTTTCTCCCTTTATGAAAAACAAACTAAAAACATGCATAGTCTTGATAACAATTTAAAAGTAATCAATTTAAACAAAATTGAAACTCAAGCACTAGCATAAACACAAACATATATATGTATGAAAAATAGATACCAATAGAAATTGATATACTTGGAATTTAAAGCATACATACATACAAAACATATATGAGTATACAAGAAGATCAAAATGATACCAATTGAAAGAGTTCAATGATACCAATTGACATAACAATAAGTTCAAGTGTATACATCATATTATCTACCACCCAATCATAATTCAAGTTTAAAGATTTTCAATTTAGGGCATACATGAACATGATCTCCCATCCTACCGCCCTTGATAGTAGGGGTTTTCAAAGATAGATTTGAAAATGTAGTTTTGTTTGAAAATCTCTACCAAAGTGAAGAACATCGCAACTAGTTAAATGAAAAACTTGTTAACTAGTACGAAATCCTTCAAGCAAGGAATAAAACAAAATTGTTTTCATAAACATGAAATTCACATCATATCAAACACTCAAGTTCAATTAGGCATAAATAAGACTCATGAAAACAAAACATGAGCAAGCAATAAATATGAGTGTACAAATACAATATGAAGATCATAATCATGAAAACATGTTCAATTAAGCTCAATTATTCCTTAAAAACACGAAATCATCAAAAAAACATGAAAAGTCATATAAAAACTCCTTAATTTATCTTCAAGGCATATGTATGTCTAATACAAGCTAAAATATACATACATATCCAAAACATAACGAGTCCACAAAATATATGCATGAAGGCACGTGGCTCAAAAGATGTATATGTATAAGATTAGTTTGAACTAGATAGACATATACATGAAGTTAAACATAAATACATGAAACATGAAAAACTAAATTTTCATCTAAAAACCAATTTCATTTCAAGGTATATGTATGAATTGTCAATACACTAAGTATACAAACATATCCCTAAACACAATTTGAGTCCATAATATAGATTTGCATGAAAGGCAAATGACTCAAGGGGTATACATGTATATCTTAAGGTTTGGCAGTACAAACATATACATGAAGTGAAATACACAATCATAAAGCAAATTCAAAAATGAGAATACAAGTTTAATATGTATGAATCATCAAAACTAGACTATACTAGCACATCTAATGGGTTCAAATAAGCATTCAATTCCAACTATATATAGATTTATTTGTAGCCCACTCTATGTACAAGTATATAACTAGTCTTAATGAAGACTAACACTTAAACATATATTCAAAACATGACGCATCAAAAACACATATAAAAATCATCATGATAAAAGTCATCTGGAAAACTAAAACATGATTATTATGTGAATTCACATGTATTAGATTCATGATGTACATTATAGCTTAAACATAAGTGAGAACACTAAGTATGGGATCATATAAGCATGTGTGTCTCAAATACTATACATGTATGTCAAGGATCTAATAAACATGGAATGAGCATATTAATCCATAGACATCAAAAATATGCCATAAACAAATGAATATGAAAGCATGGGAGTTTAGGAATCGTTACCAACACCTCAAGGCAACTCTCCTTGTCTCCAAAACTTGGTGGTCCTCTCCACCATCTCTTCCTTTGAAAGTGATGCATCCATATGATTTCCTTTTAGTACGGAACGCATCCACTCCAAGGTGCTAACACTCTCACGTCATGTGAGAGCCCACACCTACATCAAAAACTTTAGGGGTGGTGGTCTTTGGTACCCATACTCTTTTGGGTCCATGGGGGTTAGTACCTTCTCTAACCCAAACAAACTTCTTGGCTAAATTTTCAACATGTAAGCGATCATAGCAAAATTTAGCAAGATGGCCTTTTCGGCCACAATGTGTACATGTGTACACATGAGCATACTTGTGTTGATGGTGTCCGTGTGAAGCATGTGTATGCCGTGATGGGTGTGCATGCATGAAGGATGGAACTTGTTTCTTTCGAACCAAGGTTTCCAACCGTGAGTGGTTCATGGCACATTGGCTCATAGTGGAGCCCAAACAATCTACTCTCTTCTTTAACATACAAATATCATCAATAATTTTAGAAGAAGAGGTACATGCATTAGGTAGACTAGATGAAGAAGCTACACTAGCATGGCAAACATGTGCATCAATTTTATTTTGCAAAATAATATTTTTCTCTAAGCAAACATTTAAATCATTGGAAATAGAAATGATTTTGTTTTTTAAAACAACATTTTCTTTTAAAATAAAATCAACTTTTGAAGACAAATTTTCATTTTTCTTCAAAAGAAAATGGCAATCATTTTTAGATTTTAAAAATTCATTTTCTTTAAGTGCAAGTTCTAATTGAGATCTCAATGAATCCCTTTCATTATAGACCTCAACCTTCTCTTGCAAAACACAATCAAGTCTAGCATGCAAACTTTTATTTTCTTTTTCAATATCTAGACTTTTCTTTTTCAAAATCTTATATTTTTCAATTAACTTTTCACATACTATTGAAAATTCTTCATTTAGAGCAAGGGGATCAACAATATCATTACTAGAAGAACTAGCATCATCATCACTATCTAATGGAGTTTCCGAGTGTACCTCAAGGGAGTCATTCCCTTGGACCATGAAGCATTGAGAGTTGGATTCTCCACTAGATTCCTCTTCTTGGATTGGCAATTTGAGCTTGGAGGTGGTGGTGGTTGTCAACTTGTTCCACACTGCAAAAACGGAATCAAGATTAGAAACACATAAAAGATAATCTTTAGGAAGAGTGCTTCTAATAGCCTCTAGGGCATGTGCATTGGCCCCTATATGATTGCTATCACCAAGATAACATCTCTTGGTGGCGGCAAGGAAAACATGCAAACCTATGGTTTTTAGGTACATGGACATCCTATACTTCCAAACATCAATGTTGGAAGGGTCAAAGCTAGGTGGGGTCATGAAGTCCATGGCAAACAATATGAGTGTGCAAACAATCAAATGCAAATGTAGATTAGCAAGCAAATGGATCTCACTCCTAGGATGTTAAGCCTAAGTATCAGGAGCACTAGCTCTGATACCAATTGAAAAACACCTAGAGGGGGGGTGAATAGGTGTAAGTGCTAATCTAATAAACTTAATGCAAACTAAGTGCGCTAAATGCGGAAGCTAATGCAAATTATGCACAAACTAATACAATACAACAAGTGTAGCCGAATTCCCCTTGCGAGGCTCTGGACTAACTCCCCTTGATTCCCCCTTGAAATGGGTTGAGGTGCTATGTGAAGCTCTTGTTGGATGAGTATAAGTTAGGCGCACACACACAAGCAATCCAAGCAATGTGCACACACAATCAAGCCAAGCAATAAAGGATATGGCAATATGAAATAATGCAAGGCAACACAAGCAATATGATATGGCAATATGAGTTATGCTCAACACAAGCAAATATGATATGATGATATGAAGTATGATGCTTTGCACAATGATTGGTAGTCAAAAGTGCATAATTATCATCATATATACCATCGCATTCGCACATTTATTCATATTATTCTGCACATTTATTAATAATTTGTAATTTATTTTGTGCAGGCCTCGAATTATCAATTTAATAATAAATAAAGCCCAATGAAGCCCAAAAGCCCATATTTGAAGCCCAAGAGTCAAAATGCAAATATCAAGTGTCAAAGTGCAAATATACAAGGGCTAGAGTTGCAATTATCAGAGATTAGGGAAGGGTAGACTTCTATCCAACCCTAAACACCTGCAGGATCAGATTTAAAAGGCCAGGATTACAATTCTAGAAGTAGGCGCCCCCATGGACGGACCAGGAGAGGCCACGCGCCAAAGCGCGTGGCCAGAAGCCACTAGATTGCCGCGGAACCGCGGCAAAAGCCGCGGATCCGCGGCAATTTGACCTTATCCGGATTCCAAATTTTGTGGCCAGATTCGTCCGGGACTCTGTGGCATTCTGCATCTATAAATAGCACCTGCATTGCAACATACAGAGCGTCCAGAGGCGAGCCAAGGGCCAAAGTTAGGTTTTTTCTAGGGTTTCTTCCTTTGTAGTTAGATTTTCTTTTCTTTTTATTTTAAAGAGAGAGAGAGAGATGATTATATTGAGGGTGACACTGATGTATCTTCTCTTCTCTGCCATGGATTAAAGCAATAAAGGTATTATTTTGTTTTGTTTCTTATTTCTATGTTTTACTTTTATTCTTGTTTTCTATTTCTTTTTCTCTTTTCATCTCTGTGATTGGTGATGAGCATGCAAGCGATTACCGAACCATAAGTATACCGAAGATCGGGTTCCAACGATATTCCATGGCGATGTTCTCCTCCTCGAGGCGTATCAACTCATGCTTGCCCAAGGCTTGATGACCTAATGCGACAACGGACTGAGTTCGATCCCAAGGTTCATACGTTCAACGCCTCCGAAAAACGGTAGAAAGTATTAGGTTTTCACTTATTTTCTCCAACTCAAGTAAGTTTTCTTTTCTCTTTTTTATTTCTTTTTTGTAGATTAAATCCATCTCTCTCCATATTCTTTTCTTCGATCCATTGTAAATACCACAACTCATTGTAAATACCATCGTGACTAACAAAATAACTAAAAAAGATAAATTTTTAGAGTATAACTTGCTTAACGCTTCTATCGCAGTCCCTCCTTGAGGATCACGACCCGCATAGCCCTGCTACCGCGGATTAGAACTGATTCCTCGCACGATCTATTCTTAAATCTAATATTCATTATTTTCTGTGCAGGAAAAATCAGTCAACAAATTGGCGCCGTTGCCGGGGAGGGACGGTAAGTTTATCTCTAAAACAAAATTTTAATTTTTAACTAATTCTTTATTCTTTTCTGTTTGCAGGTTTGGAGAACAGGAAACAGAAATACAGCAGCAGCAGTGGACATATAGCTCCTCTGTGCCTCTACCCTCGAAGGCAGAGCATCAGAGACTACTGTATTGCCGCGGATCCGCGGCCATAGCCGCGGAAACGCGGCAACAGTAGAGGATTACTCACTGAAATTTTTGCAGGATTCTGCAAATTGCAAATACTGTTTTCTGCTCTGTTGGGTTTGTTCTGTGATAAACCTGTATACTGCTAATTAATTCAACAGTAAATTATTTGTTGTTAAAAATAAAATTTGATTAGACGTTTGCATATTAGGCACGTGTCTTTTCAATTATTTTATTTACTGTTGAAGAGTGCTGGAGGAGCAAGGTACGTACGCATTGCATGTAGAATAGGACTCATCTCTTGGTTGATTTTCTGCTTTGAGTGATTCGTATCTATTTATTTTGTACACTTGCACTAATTCATTTTAAGGGCATAACCCATAACAAAGATAAGGTGGGGATTTCATCACCCTTCCTTAGCCCAAAAATCATATCCCAAGCACTCACTAACCCAAGCCTAACTAAAAAAGAGTAGACGTTGGCCCTAGGGACATCTCGGACTCAGTAGGAGATTATCCTAAGGGGGAACAGTGCTGGAAGTTGACTCTTGTCAAATCAGTGTCTAGGAAAGGGATTGAGGGCCGAAAGCCCGAAGATTGGTGGTTATTTAATTAAGGAACGTCTTTGACGGAAAACCTCCCACCACTCTTGCCCTGACCTGGCTGATTAACTCGTGGTCAAAATCTGCACCCGACCTCCCGTGGACAGTCTAACCAGTTAGGAGTCGTCTAGGTCATAGGTCTACCCTAACTTAGGTTAGAATTTTTCTTTTTTGTTTGTTTATTTGTTTGTGTTGGTGTGATATGGCATATAGTAATAATTCCAATTTTAATCCATATTACACACCTAACTATTATTCGGATATTACCAACCGGCATATCATAACTTTGACCAATCTAGTGTGCCGGAATGGTCTTATCCGAATGAATATAACCCACACCCCCATCTTATGACTGTAATTTCCATAATAATTTCAACTCGTCACAGAGTTTATGGGGTTTCGAGTCCCCCGAGTCTAATTCTCAACCAAATTGTCCTCCATATCCATCTAGTCCACATTCTTCCCAAGATTCATACTCAGATCCACCCATTCAGAATAGAAATCCATCTATCTTGGAAATGATGAGTATGAATGAGTCCAAGCAAAAATCACCATCAATCTTAGACATGATGATGCGTGAGTCCACCGACTCACAACTTCATCACGATTACCCTTCCTATTTCAAGACCAATCAGAGCATGATGCACCTATCGACTATGAAGGGATGCTTGCCGCCATGACTCAGGCTAGATTAGCTCGTGAGCATGACATAGATTTGATGGTTCAATCCTTACGTTCTCACAGTTTGGCCATTTCTGCTTTCATTGACCACTCTCTTAGAGCCGACGAATCAAGTTGCTTTGGACAACAAGATTCTAATTCAGTACCATCATGTGAACTTGCCGAAACTCCAATTCTTGATAACTTGGCAAGTTTTTCCTTTCCTGAATTAGAACTTGAGCTTGAATATGATCATGATCTTCCACTTGATGATTCAATTTTATTTCCTGATCCAATAATGACTCCAGTGTCTCCACCTGATTTCACTTTTCCCGAGTCAACATTGGATCCTATTCCAATTCATTATGAAATTGAATCACCCATTTTAGATGATCATATTGAACTTGACCTAGATTCTCACAATCTCTTTACTTCTGAAATTGATTGTACAATTCTGACGGACGATGTTGACCTTAGTTTTGAAGAATTGTATGGCGATGAGCTAGAATTCCTTAATATTGGAAGTAACGAGATATCATCCATATTAGGTCACATTCCATTGTGGGAAGAAGATTGTGGACTTGAGTTTCAATTTCTTGACTTGGACCCAATTCTTGAACCTAGCCCGACTCCTGAGCCCTTACTTGATTTGAGCATCTTCCCTGAGTCGGTATTCGTTCCCGCACCTATAATGTCCAAGTCAATAATTCCATCCTTTCATTCTCCATTTTGGGACAAGGAGGTTGAGACAATTAACTCTGAAACTTATTATGAAATTTGGAAATTCGATGGGGTGGAAATTTTTAAAAATAATTATACATATATTTTTGTGGGTTATGTAAGGAAAGTTTCTGGTGGGTTCCACCAAATTATCTGTTATCTTGATTGGGCCGCATTTCGTGGACCAATTAGACCACCTCCGGAACCACCACCCTAAGGTAATTTCCGCCTTCCCTTGTTCTGTTTCATGCATATATGCATACATTCATACATTGAGGACAATGCATGAGATAAGTGTGGGGGTGGGCTTTACTAACATACTAACATAAGTAGACACTAACAAAATTTGCTACAAAATTTGCTAATAAAAAAAATTTAAAAAAAATTATTATAAAAAGGACAATATTTTGACTTATTTTTTTTGAAAGAAATCTAAGTTAGTTTTAAGGATTAGGAAAATCATGATTAGGATTTCTAAAAACTTGGTCAAAATAAATGAATTGTTTAATTTTTAGGTATAGGAGAGAAATTGAATAAATAATTAGTCTTGATTTTTACCTTAATGAAATGTGCATACCAAATGCATATCTAGGATTCTAAGACAAAGACCTTGTGCCTCATATAAAAAAAAATATAAATAAGAAAAAAATCACCAATTAAGCTGATACATGTGCCTCAAGAAGCATAAGTATTCATGCCTAAAGGTGAGTAAATAAAATAAAGTCCTTAGTTTTGGGCCTAGTTCACTCGAATTTGAGTCCGCGGGGTGTTTTCTCACCTGGTGCCCTAAAGCCAACTGGTTTGGGAGTCATCGACTTTAAGTTCGCTACATGGGTGGATTAGAAAGCCCGAGAAAACTAAGAAATATAATATATGTATTAACACATCTAATAATCAATTAGTTAGGTATGAGGGCCTCAAGAAGCCTTGATACTTATACGAAAGAAAATTAGATGAGCTATACATGCCAAAAAAAATATATATATATATTAACACATCTAATAGTCAATTAGTTAGGTATGAGGGCCTCAAGAAGCCTTGATACTTACACGAAAGAAAATTAGATGATGTTATAAAAATAATAAAGAGGCATGAGAGTCCAAGTTAAGGAATTCCTAGATTCACAAGGGTGCGTATGACTTTTGGTAACGAAAAAGACTATATTAGAAATTCAATTTTAATCCTTACCTAAAATGGATAACAATTTACTTTATAAAGACTAAGTCTGAAGAATGAATAAAAATGAGGATCCTAAAACTTATAGACTACTTAGTCTCTTCAATAATAATTCAAATATTTTCCTTTTTATGAATTTTGTGGGTGCAATCCGCTGAAAACCCTCACGAGACAACACTCGTCCTCTAGGGTAACCTAGAGGTTTAACGGCTTGTTGCACGTGCTAAGTGCAATCGTGATTCCTACGAAAGTGAGTTAGGTTAGATTAACTTTTTCTTTTTCTTTGTTTTTACTCGAGGACGAGCAAAAAGATAAGTGTGGGGGTGTGATTGGTAGTCAAAAGTGCATAATTATCATCATATATACCATCGCATTCGCACATTTATTCATATTATTCTGCACATTTATTAATAATTTGTAATTTATTTTGTGCAGGCCTCGAATTATCAATTTAATAATAAATAAAGCCCAATGAAGCCCAAAAGCCCATATTTGAAGCCCAAGAGTCAAAATGCAAATATCAAGTGTCAAAGTGCAAATATACAAGGGCTAGAGTTGCAATTATCAGAGATTAGGGAAGGGTAGACTTCTATCCAACCCTAAACACCTGCAGGATCAGATTTAAAAGGCCAGGATTACAATTCTAGAAGCAGGCGCCCCCATGGACGGACCAGGAGAGGCCACGCGCCAAAGCGCGTGGCCAGAAGCCACTAGATTGCCGCGGATCCGCGGCAATTTGACCTTATCCGGATTCCAAATTTTGTGGCCAGATTCGTCCGGGACTCTGTGGCATTCTGCATCTATAAATAGCACCTGCATTGCAACATACAGAGCGTCCAGAGGCGAGCCAAGGGCCAAAGTTAGGTTTTTTCTAGGGTTTCTTCCTTTGTAGTTAGATTTTCTTTTCTTTTTATTTTAAAGAGAGAGAGAGATGATTATATTGAGGGTGACACTGATGTATCTTCTCTTCTCTGCCATGGATTAAAGCAATAAAGGTATTATTTGTTTTGTTTCTTATTTCTATGTTTTACTTTTATTCTTGTTTTCTATTTCTTTTTCTCTTTTCATCTCTGTGATTGGTGATGAGCATGCAAGCGATTACCGAACCATAAGTATACCGAAGATCGGGGTTCCAACGATATTCCATGGCGATGTTCTCCTCCTCGAGGCGTATCAACTCATGCTTGCCCAAGGCTTGATGACCTAATGCGACAACGGACTGAGTTCGATCCCAAGGTTCATACGTTCAACGCCTCCGAAAAAACGGTAGAAAGTATTAGGTTTTCACTTATTTTCTCCAACTCAAGTAAGTTTTCTTTTCTTCTTTTTTATTTCTTTTTTGTAGATTAAATCCATCTCTCTCCATATTCTTTTCTTCGATCCATTGTAAATACCACAACTCATTGTAAATACCATCGTGACTAACAAAATAACTAAAAAAGATAAATTTTTAGAGTATAACTTGCTTAACGCTTCTATCGCAGTCCCTCCTTGAGGATCACGACCCGCATAGCCCTGCTACCGCGGATTAGAACTGATTCCTCGCACGATCTATTCTTAAATCTAATATTCATTATTTTCTGTGCAGGAAAAATCAGTCAACAAATTGAAGTCAAAATATTTCCTTTTATAACATTTTTTTTTTTAATATTTATTAGCAATTTTTTTTTTAAATGTTATTTTTTTTTTTTAAATGTTAGAACAAATAAAGAGAAAAATATATTTTTTTTTAATCTTTTCTATGTTAGTAAACCCTCCCCCACACTTATCTCATGCATTGTCCTCAATGTATGAAATGCATGAATGCATGAAGAAAAATGTAAAGAGAGGCAAAGAATAATAGTATACCATAATATGTACAACACATGTATCACTCTCACCTAGAGCTGCTTAGGATTCATCCCTCTAGCTCGTTTCCCATCATTCCAATGGGTTCTCTTTATAAGGCACAATGGGGAGACCAACATTTTTGTTTTAACTTTCTCTCCCCCCAGTTTCATCTTCTTTAGGTTCTTCCTCATCATATGTCCACCTCCATTATTCAAAAATTCATCACACCTTTCAGTTGGAGCTTCCTTGCCGAGAAATTCTAGCTCAGTTCCGTACATCTCCTCAAACTTAAATCAACACTTTTCCTGGAAGTGAATAATTAACCAACATCTCCTTAATCGGTGTATCTAAACATAGGAGTTCTTCTTCAAAGAGACTTTCGAAAGTTAAGTCAATCGGAGTTTCTTGAACTATATTCTCATGCGATATTTCAATGCTTGGCTCTTTGAAGATACTTAGATCAAATCTTCGTTTTTTAAATGGAACTTTAAAATTATAATCCTCAACATGTGTCATCTTATCACTAAAATCACACTTATCCTCAAATAACTTGTCAAGAAATAGAGACTCATTTTCACTTTCTTTTTCACAAATGTTCTCGATGAAGTTCACCTCAAATGTTTGGTCTTTAATCTTACGAGATTGGTTTTCCAGGTTGAAGACATTGACCTCTTTAGTCATGTTTCCAAAAGTCAACCTCATGGATCCATTCCTACAATTTATGATCGCATTTGCAGTTGCAAGGAACGGACGCCCTAGGATAACGGGAGTTTGAGACCGAAGAGTGGATACAGGTTCGGTCTCCAGAACAACAAAATCTACTGGGTAGATAAACTCCCCAACTTGGACGAGCACATCGGTAATTTCTCCTTTGGGAATTTTTATGGATCGGTCAGCCAATTGGATTGTAACCTTAGTCGGACTAAGTTCGCCCAACCCAAGTTGTTGGTAAACTGAGAAGGGGAGTAAGTTGATACTTGCTCCCAAATCAAGAAGTGCATGCTTAATTGCAGTTTGACCTATTGTGCAAGAGATGGTGGGGCAACCAGGGTCCTTATACTTGACAGGGATCTGGTTAGACAATAGCTCACTAATGTTAGTGGCTAGAAAAACCTTCTTGGGCACATTAGTCTTTCTCTTCTTTGTGCACATGTCCTTAATAAACTTGGCCTACTTAGGGACTTGTTGAATTGCATCAAGAAGAGGTATATTGATCTTGACTTGATTAAAAATCTCTCGTACCTTATCCATTTGTGCACATTGCTTATCTTTAAGCCTATTTGGGTAGGGTGCGATGGGCTTGTGCATATCTTCGGCTGACTTGTCTTTTTTCGTGTTGTTGGCATTAAGTTGGGATGGAGTGGGATCAGGCAAGCTGAATGCTTGTTTAGAACTTGATGGTGTTGATACTTGGTTATCAACTTGTTTTCCCGACTGCAATGTATGAATCGCATTGCACTGACTCATATGATTCTCTTCAGCCAAGTGAGCTTGACTAGAGTTCCTAGGGTTTGGGAATGGTTGACTAGGTAGAGTACCCTTTTGTCTTTCTTGCTGATTCATTTGCATCTCTATCCTAGTCAAGACTTGAGCCAGCGTGTCATTGCTTTTAACGATAGTGTCCACCTTTCTTTCCAGATTGGAGAGCCTTGTTTCCATTTGTGAATATTGGAAAGAGGGTGGAGGATTTTGATAGGGCGGATTTTGGAAATTGTTGGAGAATTTGGGCCTAGTTTGATCATTGTTACTTTGGCCCCATGACAAATTGGGATGGTTTCTCCAACCGGGATTGTAGGTGGGCGAATATGGATTGTTGGCGGGCAGATTGTTGGCGGGCCTTGTGAAGGCCGCACTCGTATGTTCGGGCAGACTTTGGTGTGCGATGAAGACAGGACATTCCTCGAACACATGGTTCCTATCTTGACAATAAGTACAGCCCGCCGAAGATGTTGGGCTGACTTGGTTCACAGAGACTGGCTCCTTAGTTTCAAGAGCCTCTAGTCTACGCATAACAGCAGCTAACTTAGCATCTTGTGCTATGTTGGCCTCAATGGAATGAATACCTCCTTTTGAAGAAGTGGGGTCATTAGTCCTAGATTTCTCAGGAGTAGGGTCCCACTGGATGGCTTTTTCAGCTAAGTCCTCAAACAATGACCATCCTTCATTTTCATTCTTTTCCAGAAATCCTCCTTGACACATGGATTCTAACAATGTCTTAGTAGAATAATCTAATCCATCATATATGACTTGGCAAAGTCGCCATTTCTCTACCCCATGATGGGGACATTGGGCAAGGAGGTCCTTAAACCGCTCGAAGTATTTCCAAAAAGGCTCATTGGCTGTTTGCTTAAACTGTAGGATATTCTTCCTAATCAGTGCAGTCTTGTGAACGGGATAAAATTTCTTCAAGAAGGCCTTGACGAAACTGTCCCAAGTGTCTATAGAACCAACCTCTAGACTGTAGAGCCATTTCTTTGCTAAATCTTTCAAAGCAAAGGGGACAAACCTAAGCTTAATGGCATCTTTTCCCAACTTAGGCATATTTATCATTAAACATACTTCCTCAAATTCCCTTATGAAGAAGTATGCATCCTCTGATTCAAGTCCATGAAACTTAGGAAGGGTGTTGATATATTATGGCTTAAGCTCAAATGGGTCAACACCTTCATTACTCAGCTTGATGCAAGAAGGAATAGAGGTTCTAAGGGGATAGAACCTATCTTGGAGAGATGGCGGTTGAGCCATGAGAGAGTCGGGCTTGAGCTCGGGTGGTGAACTAGTTCTAGTTAGCCTGGATGTAAGTGGGTCTCTTGACCAAGCGGGCATGCACAGTTAGCAACCAAAGTTCACCCAATCAACCAAAAAGAAAAAGAAAAACAAACAAAATCCTATTCTAGGGTTATTCTTGACCTAACATACTAACATAAGTAGACACTAACAAAATTTGCTACAAAATTTGCTAATAAAAAAAAATTTAAAAAAAAATTATTATAAAAAGGACAATATTTTGACTATTTTTTTTTGAAAGAAATCTAAGTTAGTTTTAAGGATTAGGAAAATCATGATTAGGATTTCTAAAAACTTGGTCAAAATAAATGAATTATTTAATTTTTAGGTATAGGAGAGAAATTGAATAAATAATTAGTCTTGATTTTTACCTTAATGAAATGTGCATACCAAATGCATATCTAGGATTCTAAGACAAAGACCTTGTGCCTCATATAAAAAAAAATAAATAAGAAAAAAATCACCAATTAAGCTGATACATGTGCCTCAAGAAGCATAAGTATTCATGCCTAAAGGTGAGTAAATAAAATAAAGTCCTTAGTTTTGGGGCCTAGTTCACTCGAATTTGAGTCCGCGGGGTGTTTTCTCACCTGGTGCCCTAAAGCCAACCGGTTTGGGAGTCATCGACTTTAAGTTCGCTACATGGGTGGATTAGAAAGCCCGAGAAAACTAAGAAATATAATATATGTATTAACACATCTAATAATCAATTAGTTAGGTATGAGGGCCTCAAGAAGCCTTGATACTTATACGAAAGAAAATTAGATGAGCTATACATGCCAAAAAAAATATATATATATATTAACACATCTAATAGTCAATTAGTTAGGTATGAGGGCCTCAAGAAGCCTTGATACTTACACGAAAGAAAATTAGATGATGTTATAAAAATAATAAAGAGGCATGAGAGTCCAAGTTAAGGAATTCCTAGATTCACAAGGGTGCGTATGACTTTTGGTAACGAAAAAGACTATATTAGAAATTCAATTTTAATCCTTACCTAAAATGGATAACAATTTACTTTATAAAGACTAAGTCTGAAGAATGAATAAAAATGAGGATCCTAAAACTTATAGACTACTTAGTCTCTTCAATAATAATTCAAATATTTTCTTTTTTATGGATTTTGTGGGTGCAATCCGCTGAAAACCCTCACGAGACAACACTCGTCCTCTAGGGTAACCTAGAGGTTTAACGGCTTGTTGCACGTGCTAAGTGCAATCGTGATTCCTACGAAAGTGAGTTAGGTTAGATTAACTTTTTCTTTTTCTTTGTTTTTACTCGAGGACGAGCAAAAAGATAAGTGTGGGGTGTGATTGGTAGTCAAAAGTGCATAATTATCATCATATATACCATCGCATTCGCACATTTATTCATATTATTCTGCACATTTATTAATAATTTGTAATTTATTTTGTGCAGGCCTCGAATTATCAATTTAATAATAAATAAAGCCCAATGAAGCCCAAAAGCCCATATTTGAAGCCCAAGAGTCAAAATGCAAATATCAAGTGTCAAAGTGCAAATATACAAGGGCTAGAGTTGCAATTATCAGAGATTAGGGAAGGGTAGACTTCTATCCAACCCTAAACACCTGCAGGATCAGATTTAAAAGGCCAGGATTACAATTCTAGAAGCAGGCGCCCCCATGGACGGACCAGGAGAGGCCACGCGCCAAAGCGCGTGGCCAGAAGCCACTAGATTGCCGCGGAACCGCGGCAAAAGCCGCGGATCCGCGGCAATTTGACCTTATCCGGATTCCAAATTTTGTGGCCAGATTCGTCCGGGACTCTGTGGCATTCTGCATCTATAAATAGCACCTGCATTGCAACATACAGAGCGTCCAGAGGCGAGCCAAGGGCCAAAGTTAGGTTTTTTCTAGGGTTTCTTCCTTTGTAGTTAGATTTTCTTTTCTTTTTATTTTAAAGAGAGAGAGAGATGATTATATTGAGGGTGACACTGATGTATCTTCTCTTCTCTGCCATGGATTAAAGCAATAAAGGTATTATTTTGTTTTGTTTCTTATTTCTATGTTTTACTTTTATTCTTGTTTTCTATTTCTTTTTCTCTTTTCATCTCTGTGATTGGTGATGAGCATGCAAGCGATTACCGAACCATAAGTATACCGAAGATCGGGGTTCCAACGATATTCCATGGCGATGTTCTCCTCCTCGAGGCGTATCAACTCATGCTTGCCCAAGGCTTGATGACCTAATGCGACAACGGACTGAGTTCGATCCCAAGGTTCATACGTTCAACGCCTCCGAAAAACGGTAGAAAGTATTAGGTTTTCACTTATTTTCTCCAACTCAAGTAAGTTTTCTTTTCTTCTTTTTTATTTCTTTTTTGTAGATTAAATCCATCTCTCTCCATATTCTTTTCTTCGATCCATTGTAAATACCATAACTCATTGTAAATACCATCGTGACTAACAAAATAACTAAAAAAGATAAATTTTTAGAGTATAACTTGCTTAACGCTTCTATCGCAGTCCCTCCTTGAGGATCACGACCCGCATAGCCCTGCTACCGCGGATTAGAACTGATTCCTCGCACGATCTATTCTTAAATCTAATATTCATTATTTTCTGTGCAGGAAAAATCAGTCAACACACAATTATAAAGAGAGAGAGTTAGAGAGACAATGGATCACAACGCAAACACCAAGATTTGTTTCGAGGTTCGAGCACCTTGCTCTACATCCCCGCCTACACCACCGTGTAGGATTTCCACTATCTCAACTCCCACCTAGGGAACCTCTACCGAAGAGGATTTCTTACAACTCTAGGAGTACCTAACTCCTCTCTCAATACAACCTCCACCGAGGCCAACAACAACCAACAACAACACCTCTACCAAGAGGCTCACAACCAATCTCAATCACCTCACACTTGAGGGATACAAACCAATCACCCGATCACCTCTACCTAAGAGGGATACAACAAGAATAAGGGTGTACAACTTAGAGGTTACAAACAACAACCTCAAACTCTCTCTTTCTTTCTTTTTCCACAAAACAAAGATCCTAATAGTTTAGGATAGTATGATATAGCTCAAGTGTGGAATCAAAGTGTTTTTGGAAACAAGCAACAAAGAAAAACTACTTGGGAAATCTCTTGTATAAGATAGAAAATGAAATACCAAATCAAAATCCCAAAACCTAGTTTTCTTTGATTTTCCAAAAACCCAAAACAAATAAAGATGAGAAGTTTTTGCACTTAAAACTCTTTTGAAAACTCTTTTAAACACTTCAGAAAACTGGTAATTTTTCTCTTAGAAAACTTGGCCAAAATCCCCAAAGAGATGGGGTTTATATAGCCCCTATACAAAACTAGCCGTTAGGCTGAGCTGGCAGTCTGACAGACTGGCGGTCGACCGGTCCGGTCGACCGCCAACGGTCAAAAATGTGACCGTTGGGCAATAGCGGTCGACCGGCCCGGTCGACCGAAACATCCTGAGAGCAGAACTCTCATCTCGGTCGACCGGCCCGGTCGACCGTCCCAGAGACTCCAAAACGTGCACAGACTTGTGCATGTCGGTCGACCGTCCCGGTCGACCGGCCTACGGTGCGGTCGACCGGTCCGGTCGACCGACTTGGCCTGTCAGCCAGTCCACAGTTCTGCACAGATACGGGATTTGAAAATAGGTCTTTTCACTCAATAAAAATCCCATAAATTCACAGTAAATCTAAAAAATAGTTTTAATCACAATAAAAACTGTTTTTCTAAAAATATGTTTTTCTAAAACTTGTTTTATCATTTTACTTTGATAACCAAACTTGTGATAAAAATTTCAAGACATATATATCAACATATCAATTCATTTTTGAGTCTTGCAAATTTTATCAAAAACAAAACCTTGTATTTTGTCAAACTTGATTTTTCCAAAACATGAATAGGGATATCAAAATAAGTTTGTTTACCAAGTTAAAGCATGTATGTATAAATAGAAAACATCTACTATACATATAACATATGTAAACTTGTTTTGATCAACTATTCATAAAAACCAAATATCAAATCATAAAACGTGTGTGTTTTGTGTTCACTTGAGCATATCAACTAAACTAAGCTTTACAAATGGATCTAAAAACTCTATCTAAACTAGGATACCTAAGTCTTCTTGACGATCATCATCTTCAAGTAGACTTGCTCCAAAACTCCATCCATGGGCTAGACAAAGTGTGAACTTGAAGTTTTGGCCCTGGAATCACCATGAATAGCTTCTAAACTCCTTGTTGAAGCTAATCACCAACTAATATCCTGTTAATGATCTAAAACTTAGAAACACAAGAATGTTAGTAAACATAACTACATGAGTGTTGATCATCATCAAAACTAGAGTGGAAGGCCATTTGACCAACAATCTCCCCCTTTTTGATGATGACAAAACTCATGGAGTTATATATGCATGGATTAAAGTTAAGCTTCAAAGAAGCTCCCCCTTAACTCATGCATAGGGATAAACAATAAATATATGCAATGAATATTAAACATGAAACATGCATATGCATAAACAATAAATGGTTCTAGATATCAAATGGAATTTTCAAAACAAGATAAGCTCTAGATACCAATTACAAAGCAAACTCTATATATCAATTAAACTTAATATTCTTGAGATTAAAACATAATATATGCATATAAAACATAAGCATGCATATAAAACTCAAATACTTCTCCCCCTTTTTGTCAATCATCAACAAAGGGGTAAACAATCAAAACCATAGATAAAATGAGGGGTAAAAATCTTTCTCCCCCTTTTTGTCAATCAAAACAATGCAAACAATGTTCTCCCCCTTTTGTCTAAAACAAAAAAAATCAATAAGGGGTGACTACAAACATGATATCAATTAGAAAATATGTCAATAAAGCATCTTGATACCAATAAACAAGGATCAATATATGTTATATGCTATATACATTCATGAAGAGGAAGACGCTAAGTTAGCTTCCCTACACATATGCATTACATGAAGAAGGGATGACAAGCCCCAATTCACATAACACATATTATGTAATGCATAAGAGGAGATGTGAAGCTCCCCTACACACGTATATCATATAAAGAAGAGTTGTCAAGCTCCTCAATTTATGATATACTCAACATGATCTATATGTAAGAGAGATGTTAAGCTCTCCTTGCATATAGGAAATACAAATCAAAATTTTGAATATTTTCTTTAAACAAAATTTTGAAAATACCAATTGTAATTAAACATAACAAATTACCAATTGTAAAACAACATAACAAATTTTGAATGTCTAAACACAAATTTTGATACCAATTGTAAGAATATATTTCAAATTTGATGTTGATATCATATGTTCAAAATAACAACTTTTAATCATAAAGAGTGGGAGTACAAATACCAATTGAAATACAAAATCAAATTTTCTCCCCCTTTATGAAAAACAAACTAAAGACATGCATAGTCTTGATAACAATTTAAAAGTAATCAATTTAAACAAAATTGAAACTCAAGCACTAGCATAAACACAAACATATATATATGTATGAAAAATAGATACCAATAGAAATTGATATACTTGGAATTTAAAGCATACATACATACAAAACATATATGAGTATACAAGAAGATCAAAATGATACCAATTGAAAGAGTTCAATGATACCAATTGACATAACAATAAGTTCAAGTGTATACATCATATTATCTACCACCCAATCATAATTCAAGTTTTAAAGATTTTCAATTTAGGGCATACATGAACATGATCTCCCATCCTACCGCCCTTGATAGTAGGGGTTTTCAAAGATAGATTTGAAAATATAGTTTTGTTTGAAAATCTCTACCAAAGTGAAGAACATCGCAACTAGTTAAATGGAAAACTTGTTAACTAGTACGAAATCCTTCAAGTAAGGAATAAAACAAAATTGTTTTTCATAAACATGAAATTCACATCATATCAAACACTCAAGTTCAATTAGGCATAAATAAGACTCATGAAAGCAAAACATGAGCAAGCAATAAATATGAGTGTACAAATACAATATGAAGATCATAATCATGAAAACATGTTCAATTAAGCTCAATTATTCCTTAAAAATACGAAATCATCAAAAAAACATGAAAAGTCATATAAAAACTCCTTAATTTATCTTCAAGGCATATGTATGTCTAATACAAGCTAAAATATACATACATATCCAAAACATAACGAGTCCACAAAATATATGCATGAAGGCACGTGGCTCAAAAGATGTATATGTATAAGATTAGTTTGAACTAGATAGACATATACATGAAGTTAAACATAAATACATGAAACATGAAAAACTAAATTTTCATCTAAAAACCAATTTCATTTCAAGGTATATGTATGAATTGTCAATACACTAAGTATACATACATATCCCTAAACACAATTTGAGTCCATAATATAGATTTGCATGAAAGGCAAATGACTCAAGGGGTATACATGTATATCTTAAGGTTTGGCAGTACAAACATATACATGAAGTGAAATACACAATCATAAAGCAAATTCAAAAATGAGAATACAAGTTTAATATGTATGAATCATCAAAACTAGACTATACTAGCACATCTAATGGGTTCAAATAAGCATTCAATTCCAACTATATATAGATTTATTTGTAGCCCACTCTATGTACAAGTATATAACTAGTCTTAATGAAGACTAACACTTAAACATATATTCAAAACATGACGCATCAAAAACACATATAAAAATCATCATGATAAAAGTCATCTGGAAAACTAAAACATGATTATTATGTGAATTCACATGTATTAGATTCATGATGTACATTATAGCTTAAACATAAGTGAGAACACTAAGTATGGGATCATATAAGCATGTGTGTCTCAAATACTATACATGTATGTCAAGGATCTAATAAACATGGAATGAGCATATTAATCCATAGACATCAAAAACATGCCATAAACAAATGAATATGAAAGCATGGGAGTTTAGGAATCGTTACCAACACCTCAAGGCAACTCTCCTTGTCTCCAAAACTTGGTGGTCCTCTCCACCATCTCTTCCTTTGAAAGTGATGCATCCATATGATTTCCTTTTAGTACGGAACGCATCCACTCCAAGGTGCTAACACTCTCACGTCATGTGAGAGCCCACACCTACATCAAAAACTTTAGGGGTGGTGGTCTTTGGTACCCATACTCTTTTGGGTCCATGGGGGTTAGTACCTTCTCTAACCCAAACAAACTTCTTGGCTAAATTTTCAACATGTAAGCGATCATAGCAAAATTTAGCAAGATGGCCTTTTCGGCCACAATGTGTACATGTGTACACATGAGCATACTTGTGTTGATGGTGTCCGTGTGAAGCATGTGTATGCCGTGATGGGTGTGCATGCATGAAGGATGGAACTTGTTTCTTTCGAACCAAGGTTTCCAACCGTGAGTGGTTCATGGCACATTGGCTCATAGTGGAGCCCAAACAATCTACTCTCTTCTTTAACATACAAATATCATCAATAATTTTAGAAGAAGAGGTACATGCATTAGGTAGACTAGATGAAGAAGCTACACTAGCATGGCAAACATGTGCATCAATTTTATTTTGCAAAACAATATTTTTCTCTAAGCAAACATTTAAATCATTGGAAATAGAAATGATTTTGTTTTTAAAACAACATTTTCTTTTAAAATAAAATCAACTTTTGAAGACAAATTTTCATTTTCTTCAAAAGAAAATGGCAATCATTTTTAGATTTTAAAAATTCATTTTTTTTAAGTGCAAGTTCTAATTGAGATCTCAATGAATCTCTTTCATTATAGACCTCAACCTTCTCTTGCAAAACACAATCAAGTCTAGCATGCAAACTTTTATTTTCTTTTTCAATATCTAGACTTTTCTTTTTCAAAATCTTATATTTTTCAATTAACTTTTCACATACTATTGAAAATTCTTCATTTAGAGCAAGGGGATCAACAATATCATTACTAGAAAAACTAGCATCATCATCACTATCTAATGGAGTTTCCGAGTGTACCTCAAGGGAGTCATTCCCTTGGACCATGAAGCATTGAGAGTTGGATTCTCCACTAGATTCCTCTTCTTGGATTGGCAATTTGAGCTTGGAGGTGGTGGTGGTTGTCAACTTGTTCCACACTGCAAAAGCGGAATCAAGATTAGAAACACATAAAAGATAATCTTTAGGAAGAGTGCTTCTAATAGCCTCTAGGGCATGTGCATTGGCCCCTATATGATTGCTATCACCAAGATAACATCTCTTGGTGGCGGCAAGGAAAACATGCAAACCTATGGTTTTTAGGTACATGGACATCCTATACTTCCAAACATCAATGTTGGAAGGGTCAAAGCTAGGTGGGGTCATGAAGTCCATGACAAACAATATGAGTGTGCAAACAATCAAATGCAAATGTAGATTAGCAAGCAAATGGATCTCACTCCTAGGATGTTAAGCCTAAGTATCAGGAGCACTAGCTCTGATACCAATTGAAAAACACCTAGAGGGGGGTGAATAGGTGTAAGTGCTAATCTAATAAACTTAATGCAAACTAAGTGCGCTAAATGCGGAAGCTAATGCAAATTATGCACAAACTAATACAATACAACAAGTGTAGCCGAATTTCCCTTGCGAGGCTCTGGACTAACTCCCCTTGATTCCCCCTTGAAATGGGTTGAGGTGCTATGTGAAGCTCTTGTTGGATGAGTATAAGTTAGGCGCATACACACAAGCAATCCAAGCAATGTGCACACACAATCAAGCCAAGCAATAAAGGATATAGCAATATGAAATAATGCAAGGCAACACAAGCAATATGATATGGCAATATGAGTTATGCTCAACACAAGCAAATATGATATGATGATATGAAGTATGATGCTTTGCACAATTATAAAGAGAGAGAGTTAGAGAGACAATGGATCACAACGCAAACACCAAGATTTGTTTCGAGGTTCGAGCACCTTGCTCTACATCCCCGCCTACACCACCGTGTAGGATTTCCACTATCTCAACTCCCACCGAGGGAACCTCTACCGAAGAGGATTTCTTACAACTCTAGGAGTACCTAACTCCTCTCTCAATACAACCTCCACCGAGGCCAACAACAACCAACAACAACACCTCTACCAAAGAGGCTCACAACTAATCTCAATCACCTCACACTTGAGGGATACAAACCAATCACCCGATCACCTCTACCTAAGAGGGATACAACAAGAATAAGGGTGTATAACTTAGAGGTTACAAACAACAACCTCAAAACTCTCTCTTTCTTTCTTTTTCCACAAAACAAAGATCCTAATAGTTTAGGATAGTATGATATAGCTCAAGTGTGGAATCAAAGTGTTTTTGGAAACAAGCAACAAAGAAAAACTACTTGGGAAATCTCTTGTATAAGATAGAAAATGAAATACCAAATCAAAATCCCAAAACCTAGTTTTCTTTGATTTTCCAAAAACCCAAAACAAATAAAGATGAGAAGTTTTTGCACTTAAAACTCTTTTGAAAACTCTTTTAAACACTTCAGAAAACTGGTAATTTTTCTCTTAGAAAACTTGGCCAAAATCCCCAAAGAGATGGGGTTTATATAGCCCCTATACAAAACTAGCCGTTAGGCTGAGCTGGCAGTCTGACAGACTGCCGTCGACCGGTCCGGTCGACCGCCAACGGTCAAAAATGTGACCGCGGGCAATAGCGGTCGACCGGCCCGGTCGACTGAAACATCCTGAGAGCAGAACTCTCATCTCGGTCGACCGGCCCGGTCGACCGTCCCAGAGACTCCAAAACGTGCACAGACTTGTGCACGTCGGTCGACCGTCCCGGTCGACCGGCCTATGGTGCGGTCGACCGGTCCGGTCGACCGACTTGGCCTATCAGCCAGTCCACAGTTCTGCACAGATACGGGATTTGAAAATAGGTCTTTTCACTCAATAAAAATCCCATAAATTCACAGTAAATCTAAAAAAATAGTTTTAATCACAATAAAAACTGTTTTTCTAAAAATATGTTTTTCTAAAACTTGTTTTATCATTTTACTTTGATAACCAAACTTGTGATAAAATTTCAAGACATATATATCAACATATCAATTCATTTTGAGTCTTGCAAATTTTATCAAAAACAAAACCTTGTATTTTGTCAAACTTGATTTTTCCAAAACATGAATAGGGATATCAAAATAAGTTTGTTTACCAAGTTAAAGCATGTATGTATAAATAGAAAAAATCTACTATACATATAACATATGTAAACTTGTTTTGATCAACTATTCATAAAAACCAAATATCAAATCATAAAACGTGTGTGTTTTGTGTTCACTTGAGCATATCAACTAAACTAAGCTTTACAAATGGATCTAAAAACTCTATCTAAACTAGGATACCTAAGTCTTCTTGACGATCATCATCTTCAAGTAGACTTGCTCCAAAACTCCATCCATGGGCTAGACAAAGTGTGAACTTGAAGCTTTGGCCCTGGAATCACCATGAATAGCTTCTAAACTCCTTGTTGAAGCTAATCACCAACTAATATCCTATTAATGATCTGAAACTTAGAAACACAAGAATATTAGTAAACATAACTACATGAGTGTTGATCATCATCAAAACTAGAGTGGAAGGCCATTTGGCCAACAGGAATAATGCTAGGTTAGTGGCCCAAGGTTACACTCAAGTTGAGGGAATTGACTTTGAGGAGACCTTTGCACCCGTAGCACGGCTTGAAGCCATACGGATGACACTAGCTTTTGTATCTTTCAAAAGTTTTAAACTTTTTCAAATGGATGTGAAAAGTGCATTTTTGAATGGTTTTATTAATGAAGAAGTTTATGTTGAACAACCTCCCGCTTTTATAGATCATGTTCATCCTAATTTTGTTTTTAAACTTGATAAAACTTTGTATGGATTGAAACAAGCTCCAAGAGCTTGATATGAAAGGCTTTCTAGTTTTCTCATTTCAAATAATTTTGTTAAAGGCAAAGTAGACAACTCTTTTACTAAGCATGTTGATAATGACATTTTAATTGTGCAAATTTATGTTGATGATATAATTTTTGGATCTACTAATGAATTTTTATGCAAGGAATTTGAAAAGGTTATGCAATGTGAGTTTGAAATGTCTTCCATGGGTGAATTGAATTTCTTTCTTGGACTCCAAATCAAGCAATTGTAAGATGGGAACTTCATATGTCAAGCCAAGTATGCAAAGGAACTCGTAAAGAAGTTTGGACTTGAAGACTCTAAAGTTTGCAACACTCCCATGGCAACTACAACCAAGCTTAATAAGGATGACCAAGGTAAAAATGTTGATATTAAATTGTATAGAAGCATGATAGGTAGTCTTTTATATTTAACGGCAAGTAGGCCGGACATAATGTTTAGTGTGTGTCTTTGTGCTAGATTTCAATCGTGTCCTAAAGAGTCCCATCTTATTGCGGTAAAACGCATTATTCGTTATATTAAGGGCACAATTGGAATGGGTCTTTGGTATCCGAAAACCGGAGATTTCTCAATGATGAGTTATTCGGATGCCGACTATACGAGTTGTAGAGTAGATAGAAAGAGTACTAGTGGGACATGTCAATTTCTTGGTAATTGTCTTGTTTCATGGTCCTCTAGAAAATAAAATTCCGCAACTCTCTCAACCGCCGAGGCGGAGTATGTTGCTGCGGGGGCTTGTTGTGCACAAGTCCTTTGGATGAAACATACTCTCCTTGATTATGATTTGCATTATAACCATATAAAAATATTTTGTGATAATGCTAGTACTATACATATGACTAAGAATGCAAATCAACATAGTAAGACCAACCACATTGAGATTAGATATCACTTTCTTAGAGATCACTTTGAGAAAGGAGATATAGATATTGATTATGTTTCTACGGATTTGCAACTTGCCGATATTTTCACTAAACCACTTGATTTTGCTAGATTTTCTTTCATATGTGGTGAACTTAATATTTGTGTTATTGAATAATAATGTTTTCTTGACCCTTTTTGATATATGACAAAAAGGGAGAGAATGAGTTTATGTATGGTAATATGAGTTCATATGATTTTGGTTCCATATGAGTTTATATATGTTTTTAGTTTTTGATGTGTTTTCATGAATTCTTGTAATTTGAGTTTAAGTGTTTTTCAAGTGTTTTATATTTCATGATTTATGGTTTTTTGTTTCATGATGTTTACTTGCAAATTACAAATTACATTGTTTTTCTTTGTTTAATATAGCATAATTTGAGGGGAGCTTTCTCCTCCCCTATATTTTTATTTATAGCCTATTTGTTTTGTCATCATCAAAAAGGGGGAGATTGTTGGCCCAAAAGGTTACACTCTCCATTTGTTTAGAATTTTGATGATAACAAAACAAATAAGAGCCATTTGATACTAATAAGTTTGTTTAAGATAAGTTTCAGGTTAGTACCATATCTGGAGGCCATTGCTTAGCTATTGCAAGAACTTATAGGTTCATGAAGTAAAGAAGGCGTTTTGCACATCAAGGAAGGAACACAGAAGAAAAGGCTCTAGCAAGGCATTGCATGGCTCAAGACTTCAAGATTGCTCAAGATAATTCATTAGATTTGTTTCTAGTTTTATAGTTTTTTTAAAGAATAGTGAATAGGTTTGAAGCTCTATCACACACGTTTTGCGCACATCTTATTTCCAAAAATATTTCCTATAATATGTACAAAATATTTTTGTATACAATCTTTTGGCTACAAACTCATTTTTATGTTTAATATATATCTCTATTCAAAACTACTTTGTTTAATTTTAAATTTCCTTTAAAATTCTGTTTTTGTTTTGGCCTTTGACCTGAGCCGGTCGACCGTCTGGTCGGCTGACCCTGTGTCAGGTCAAGCCGGTCGACCGACCCAGTCGACCGAGGTTCTGGCAGCAGTGCGTATCCGTGTGCATGTTCACGGTCGACCGGGCGGTCGACCGAAACCTGCCTGACTGTAAGACATTTGCTCTCTGTATTTTTCGGTCGACCGGACGGTCGACCGAGAGCCGGCAACGGCTCTTATTCTTGAACGTCGGTCGACCGGGTCGGTCGACCGAGTGTGCCGTTTGAACAGTAACGGCTAGTTTTCTGAGCAGATTTGTTTTTGTCTTTTCTTTCTAAAAAGGACTTAAATGATATTTACTGATCCTAATACTTCCTAATTGGCCTTAAGTGAGTTTTATCTTCAAACCCTAGCCCTCTACTATAAATAGGGGTGTTTGGGGAGAGGTTCATTACAAGAAAAATTTGCAAAAGTTTCAAAAGTTTAAGGCATTCAAAAAAGCTTTGTTTCTTGGTTTTTGTGCTGAAATTCTCTCTCATTTTCTGAAGTGTTTTTCAAAACTCTTTGATTTCCTTTCTCTTTTCACTTACACTCAAGAGCTTCATTCCTACTCATTGCTCTACAAGGATTATTGTAAGGGAAGAGAGTTTTGCAAAAGAGAGTTTGTGGTCTTTTGACTACCAAGAGAAAACTTGTACTTGTGATTATGGAGTTGGGTACTCCGGTGTATTTGTAACATCTTCTTGAAGTTATAGTGGTTAGAAATCCTTCTTGGGAAGGCGGGGACGTAGAGCTGGGTGCTCGAACCTCGAAAAATTCTCGGTGTTTGCATTTGGTTTACTTGCTCTTACTTCTTACTTTACTTTCATTACTCTTATTACTTGCTCTCAATCTTCATTGCAATATTCATTTGTTTTCATTCATCTTGTCAATCATAGTCCCATACAACAAGGTTGCATTGCGCACCTCTAACTCATTTCAAGAGGAATCAGGAGGAAGGAGTTCAGAACCCTTTACGGGGCATTCGGCTCTTAGTCTTGTTTTGGCGATTGTTGCATCATATTTTTAAATTGTGCATTGATTAGCATTATCACATATTCACCTCCCCCCCTCTTGGTGATTTTCACAAACTTGGATGGAGTCTTGATTCTTCGGTTATGTAAACTAGTGTAGTGAACAAGCAAATAAGTGATTAGCTAGCAGATATCTCTAAATGGTTAAACCAAAAACTAGATTACAAGGCTTTGATACTAATTGAAAGTACATCTAGAGGGGGTGAATAGGTGTAATGTTAATCTAATATTCAATAATGCAGAAATGTAACAATTAATAAAATAAATGATGCAAATATTGGCCCAGAGGCTTTTCACCTTAGTTTTGATGATGACTAACTTATGAAGGTTAGTTTACTAATGATCTTATATTTAACAAGCTTCAGATATTGATTAAGATTTTAGTAGAGATTTGACTTCAACAAGAGATTCACAGTCAAAGTGTTGAAGCAAACAAGTGTTGATTCAAGAGCTCACATCGTAATGATCTCATCAAGCTCACTTTGGATCGTGTTTGAATCGAGTTTGCTTGGAGAAGGAGTTTTACGAGAAGACAACAGTTTGCTTAGTTTAATTTTATTTTAGATCTTATGTAAGGATAGTTTAGTCTTGATATACTCAAGTATACACACAGAAGATAAATAGTTTTTGGTTTCAGTTTAACCGGTTTGGATTTTCAAAAATACATGTATAATTTTCATGAATAGATCGAATCAAAAGAAGTTTTACATGGTTTAATATATATTGGATTTCATTTATATACATTTATGTTTCATATTGACTAAAAAAATTAATTTGATGATTCTAATGTATGATTTTAAGTTTTGCTTTTAAGAAAACTTAGTTTTGAATTTAATGTCAAAACATAGATATATCTTTTATATGTGTAAATTTTATCCATACACAATATGCTTCAAACGTGTTTTTGTATCATATTTTTGTATTTATACAAATTTTGGAGAAAATGGATTTTCATTTTAAAATCTAAATTTTGAAAAATACCGTTTTTGGTTTAAAGCTAAATTTTTATATCACAAAAATAGTTCAAATTATTTGAAATATGTGTTGAATTTTAGTCACACATATTTGTTCTTCAAATATTTATAAGAACTTATTTTTGTGAATTTTTTTGTGATTTTATGGATTTTATAAGTATTAAAAGATCAAGTTTTCAAACCCTATAACCCTGATTTTTGGGCTACTAACGGTCGACTGAAGCTAGCTCGGTCGACCGACCGGTTGACCAACATGCACAGAAGTGCGCAGGCGTTAGCCTTCGACTGGGCGATTGACCGTTCCAGAGAGTCTACTCTCTAGGAAATAGCCCCAACCAGAGAGTTCGTTCTGGGCTCGGTCGACCGCCCGGTCGACCGACAGGCAAATTGCCTTGGGGCAGTTGACCGGCCGGTCGATCGATAGCCCCAACGGTCAGAAATCTGACTGTTGGCCGGTCGACTGGGTGGTCGACCGACAGGTCAGTTTTGACCTAATCTGGACCGCAACGACTATATTTTCAGAACCCTATAAATATGGGCCTTTTGAGGCCAGTTTCAACTAAGATTTTTTAGAGCAATTTTTCCCACCTTCTCCAGTGTTTTTAACAAAGTTTTCAAAAGAGTTTTTATAAAAAATATTCTCTATCTTTATTTATTTTCAAAGTTTTAAAAAAAAATCAAGTCTTTGAGAATTTATTTTGTTCTTCATTTTATATATCTATCAAGAAGTTTTTCCCAAGTATTTTCTTTATTGTTTTATTTTCAAATACTTTATTTTCTCACATACTTGAGCTATCGTCTCAAATCTATCTTATCTTTAGGATCTTTGTATTGTGAGAAAATTGTTTGTGATTTTAAAGAACACCAAGAGAGATTGTTTGTGATCTTTGTGATCACCAAGTTTATTTTCCTTTGCTTTGTACTTGGCTAGGTGCCCCAGCTCTTGTATAGAGGTTAGTGTTAGAGAGAGGAGTTGTGTACTCCTGGTGTTGAGTTGTAATTCCTCCGTGGAGGTCCTTTTGTGGTGTGTGGACGTAGTGAAAATTCTTTTGTATAAAGGCAGGGATGTAGAGCAGTGGCTCGAACTTCGAAATATATCTTGGTGTTTGTGTTTGATCCACTATCTCTCAACTCTATCTCTCTTATATCTTGATTGCTTTACATTGTCCATATTTACATGCTAGATATTGTTTGTGTGTGTCCACACTTTTGTTCAACCAAGAGAGTTTATTAAAGCACCTTAACTCTTAATTTAGAGGAATATAGACGAGTAATTCCAAAGCCCTTCACGGGGAATTCGGGCTCACTCTTGGTTACACATAGTGTGTTTGCATTTAAGTTTTAAATTCCGTATCATTTATCCTAAATTAGCAAGTACACCTATTCACTCCCCCTCTAAGTGTTTTTTAGCAAACGGTCAACTCAAATCAAGAAGTGAAATCAGATTTCCTATAAACGGCTCTAGAACTTCTCCTCTATAGTACTCTAGAGAATGAGTTGAGGTGCTCAATTACCTTCTTGATTTAGAGAGTGAAAATCGACAAGTATAAATGATGTTAGATGTGAATAGCAAGTGAAATAGAAATAAAAACACAAATGAAAGCAATTGAAATAAAATAAAAGCAAGAGAAAAAGCAATCACAAATACAAAAGATTTGTTTTGAGATTTGAGCACCAGGCTCTACGTCCCGCCTTCACCGTGTAAAGGATTTCACTAACCACTAAGGATCTTTTCACAAAGAAGCCTCCACAAAGAAACTACAAGTTCTACACAAGACCGGAGTACACAACTCCAACTCTTAACCCTTTACACAAGAGGTAGCATAAAGCCAATGAGGTTTACAAGCTCTTGGTGACCACAAATGTCACAAACACTCTCTTTTACAACTATAATATTTGATATGAGATGAAACTCAAGAAGTTTGTGAAAAGAGAAAATCAGTTGAAATGGATCATTCTAAGAGCTGAAAACTTGGAGAAATTGGTTTTGAAATGAGAGCACTTGAAGTATGAAAACTTATCTTGAATAAACTTAATTTTTCAAATATTTTTAAAAAATAAAATTGTTAGTAATCCTCTACAAATGAACCTTATATAGAGACAAATGATAAAACACTGTTAGAAGAGCCTATCAAGTCATTAGGAGAGAGATTAGATCCAAAAAGAGCAAATATACCTGTTGGGAAAAAGTTAAAGAAACAAATTTTCAAAAACTAGCCATTACTGTAGCTCTGGCAGAACTTCGGTCGACTGATCTCAGCTGAGACCAAACTAGTGCTAGTCGGTTGACCGCTACGTTTGCCGGTCGACCGGTCGGTCACCCGACAAACATGCACGACACGCACAGATAAGGCCATCTATGGCCCCGAGGTCCAGTCGACCGCCCGGTCGATGGACCTAGCCTAAAAATGTATTTTTAGGTAAAATTTGAATTTAAACTTATTTTTAAATATTTTATAATAGTTAGAAAAATGTTTTGGCAATACATAGGCTATGGGATATATGATAGAATTAGGATATATAAATTTGGAAAAATATAGGACATGTATCAAACACCAAAGCTTGTGGAATACTAAAAAAGAGAGAAACTAGATATTAAACTCGTATTTTGAAAACTTGTATTTTATGTGTGACTTCTTGAGCATCAATTCTACACAATATACTTTAAACAAATTATTTTCTTACATAGGTTCTATATTTCTTCAAGCAATCTTCTAGCGGGTTTCTCCAAAGAATCAATCTTGATTGTCCTACCTTAAATTCCATCCTTTAATGAGCTTGCGAATTTAGTACTCTCTTTTGAAGAAGAAACACTTTGAATACTGAAAAATACTTAAACACTTGAACTTGATTAGTACTAAATAACTACATTAGTTTTGTTATCATCAAAATAAGAAACCAGTAATTGCAACCTTGGGCCAACAGATTTGGCTTGGAAATAGGGATAATTGTAACCGACTCTATCTCTATCATTTGGGTGCTTGAACTGCCTTTAGTTTAGATGAGATTAGGACTCTTCTTCAAATGTTCTGGGTATGGACACGTGTCAGCGATCGTCTAAGGGTTGGATGGACACATGTCGTGATCCCGAGTGAGTCAAAAAAGTGACCACTATAGTATGTTATACAGGCAATGAACTAAGCTCATATACATAAAAATAGAAGTATAGATTTATACTTGAGCATGGTAACACTTGACATTAATGAGAAGAATCCCCAAGTACTTTATCACTTCGTGATTTCTTCCTATCTACTCCTTATTCCTTGTCTTTTCTTGATAGAAGAAAAATAAAATGACAATATTCAAATGTGTAGGCAAAAACTTTTTACAATCCCTTCAATCAAGGTGGTTATGCTCCACAAATCAAAAACTATATTTTAACCATTATATAATTACTAACTTATTTCATTCTACTATATATTACTTTTGTGTCGCATAAATGAAAATATCTTGCTGTATCTTGACCTTAAATCTCAAAAATTTAATACCTTGAAATTAATTTTCACTCAGGTGGTGGTCAGAGATTAGTAATGGTCCTTGCTACAATAACCAACATTTTAAGCTATTTTGCTGACACAACCTGACTGTATAATCTATTTTTGGTGGAACACCCTCTCTTTAATATTAAATTAACAATATCCCACAGCAAATAAAAATATTGTTATTTTGATTGAAAACATTATAAAATTTAGTCGATAGATTAGATCAGTTAAATCGTTTTGAGGATAATATTATCATCCTAGGTGTCAGTTTATCCAACATGGTTGGCGTTTTCGTGCCACGTCATCCACCTCCCCCCATCATTTTATAAATTACATTTTCGCAATAATCATCAAAAGCGGAGTGCATTTGCAAACAACCCCCTCCTTTTGGGCCTTTTTTTAGACAACACGTGTGACCTGCGCTCTGCCGTTCTTCGCCCGGAGAGATCTGGAAGGATCGGACACGTCTGTCTTCTTCCGATTATAACGGAGAGAAAATAAAAAGAAATGGGCGTAAAAATTAACGTCGTTGATTTTCACTGTTAAATCCCCGTGGGCCCCACTCCCCCCTTCTTCCCCCTGGTCTTTGTTTTAAATGCGCAATTCTCGGTCTCGATTCTCACTCAACTTTCTACCCCTTTCTCCCTTTGTTCCATTGTTTCGATTTTTTCGACGATTTCCACTTGATTTTTTTAGGGTTTTGTGGGGAGATTCCTTGATCAGTTTGAGGAATTTGAAGCGAAGATGACGATCTTGTCGATGCCGGGCAGCTCCGGGTCCAACTTGGATCCGTCGCCGAAGAGGAGCTTGTCTTATTTCAGCAACGGTTATGTCCTCGGGCTCGCTGCCACCGCCGGGATCGGCGGGCTTTTGTTCGGTTACGATACAGGTAAAAATTGTGTTTTTGGTTTTTTTTTTTTTTTCTTTTTTCTTTTTTAATGTTTTTTGATTTCTCCCTTGATCGATGTGATGTTATTGTGAATCGATTGGACCAGTGCTGTTTGATGCTCAGATCGGTCCTTTAAGTGTTGTTGAAACAGTGTTTGGTGTAAACAATATAGTGTGATTTACTGTTAGAATTTTTTTTTTATTAGCAGTAATAAAAGGCAGTTTCAATTATTGAGGCGGTCTCAGTTCCAAAGATTAGATTTCTTGCGACAAGCTTTGTGGGGGAGCACGTGGAAGTTTTCTCACAAATCACTGGTTTGTTTTTGTTGGATCCAATGATATCCTTTTGAGCTCGATTTGTTTTCTAACTGAATTCTAACGGGAAGTGAGGGCCGATTAAGTTGTGTGTGATGTGAGTTATGGTGAAATCAGCTGTCAGATTGAATGCTTAGTTAAAATCAAAAGAACAGAAAGCTTCTAGGCCTAGTAAACTTCAAAGCCAATCAAGAAAATTTCTCACAGGAATTTAGGAAACGGAGAAATTATCTAATTTTTATGATAATACCCATTAGATATTTTATGGTTCTAAAGTTTTTAGCAGCAGCTAACTGGTGCTTTTCAAGTTAGGCAATTTTTACTAATGTAATCAATGTTTAGACTTTTTCTGTATTGTTGGTTCATAGGAGCTTATGCAATATCTCATGTTCATTCTGCTAGAGTTTCACAGTTGTCTGATGACAAAAGTATTCTTAATTAATTTTCATGTCAACTGAAATTATTGGCCAATTTCTGTAGTGTTCTTGATGGAATCCAAGAACCTGTAATCTGTTATAGAATGCCCATTCAGACTTGTTTATGAAATTGCAATGTTATCTTAAGGTGCTAAGGATCACTGATTGGCGGCAGTTGTTAATTCTCAGGTGTTATTTCGGGGGCACTCCTCTACATCAAAGATGATTTTCCATTGGTTAGAGAGAGCAGTTTCATACAGGTATAGTTAGGCTTATTTCTGTCATTTATCCTATCATTTTAGGATGTGTTCATGTTCTTCCAAGTTCCAACCAATTTTTTTTTTTTTTTGCCCCCGAATACTTACATGTCTTAGCATTTTCAAAGATGTTTATCTTATTTTAGGCTTGAAGTTTCTCCTCTTCCCATCTTACTGGATTTATATGCTTGTAGGAAACAATTGTAAGCATGGCATTGTTAGGGGCTATTATTGGCGCTGGTTGGGGTGGATGGGTAAATGATGCCTATGGGCGGAAGAAAGCTACCCTTCTTGCTGATGTAATCTTTGCGTTAGGTTCGTTCGTTATGTGTGCTGCACCGGACCCTTACGTGCTTATATTTGGAAGGCTCCTGGTTGGTCTGGGTGTCGGAATAGCTTCTGTTACTGCCCCTGTGTACATAGCTGAAGCATCCCCTTCGGAGATTAGGGGTGGGCTAGTTAGTACAAATGTTCTTATGATCACTGGTGGACAGTTCCTCTCCTACCTTGTAAATCTTGCTTTTACTGAGGTTAGATAATATATTTTCCCTATTTAGTTTTTTTGCGCCCTGTTTTGATCTTATACTTTTATCGCAGTCTGTTCATACCTGTAATATGTGGTATTTGAATTTGGTATCTAAAACATGTATATAGTACTCCAGACCAAGTTTTTGGTTTGTTTTGTCAAATTTTATCAACGCTACCAATTCTTATCTAAATTGTTTATGATAGTTTCCTGTACACAATTGCTTAGATTAGTCCCATATCTGGTTAAAATCTAAGCACACTACACGGACACATTGACTCAAATTCTGAAATACCACGGAAAGAATCATGCTCAGTACGTGTATGACGTGTCTGAACCTGCAAACTGTTTAAAACATTTAACATGGCGTCAACACCCTAACCTGCAAACTTAGAATGGCATTGGCCTTTTGCTATGTCTTTGCTTCCAAGCTTGGCTGTAATACTTCAGTTAGCTGTAATTTACTGTTTAGCAATGCTCATGACTGTTAGTGGATGAAACTAGAGAGTTCTGTAAAATCTAGTGCTCAGACTCATTGTTTGGGGTTTCTCCAAATGGTGCCAGCACTATCTGATTGCAATTTGATGTTTAGTAAGTTGGATTTTTTTTCTATCACCAAATATATGTATTACATACATACGTAAAGACTTCTGTTGCACAATTTTGAAGGATAATTACTGGGACATCTACTGGGGTTGCATTCTGAGCAGATTTTCTGAAGATTTGCTGCAGAGGAAAGTGAAGCTAATTTGCTGAATTATTTTTCAACTTTATACATTAACATTAGAAATACTGAATTAGATTGTTGTAGCAGGGAGTTATGCTGAGATGATTGGAAATTTGTACTATCTTTAACGATGTTCAGTTGACTAGACTACAAAATAATCGGTGCATATAGATGCACCATGAGTCCAAGATATAAACACCATGTTGGCTGATCTTCAAAAAAAAAAAGGAAATTATTGATTTTCTAAATTAAGTTTCTAAAGATTTTTTTAAAAAAAACATGTGACATTTGGAATTTCTACTTTAGATATTTTAAGTTTTGTAATTATCTCTTTTGATTATGAGGCAGATTCACTATTTTAAATCCATATGTTCTTGCCACAAAGAGTGTCCAATATCTTGAAAATCTTAGTTACATTTAGATCTAAGGAAAATTGTAAAAATTATTTTGTACTTTCTACTACAGCAACAATAAGCTCACTCTTAAGCAATAGGACTATTATGTCATGGAAAATGTTATTATCGTACAACTGTGGGATTGAAGTTTACACTTTTTACCTCCTACCTGATAGTGAGAAGTGCCAGCTGTCAATATGGTTATGTTGGCTATTGTCTCCTCTTACTCAGTTCTACTGTAGATTGCAGTTTTCTTTAACTTGGCATGTTTTAGTTTACGACTTTGTTTGTTTTTGTTGGCAATATTATTGTTTGTTCTGTTGGCCACATGGTACATGGATTGCAGTTAATCTTAAAACTGTTCAATGCTGTTTTTCACTGTTTCAAAAGCAGATTCCTTTATATAATTCAAACAACTCAGAATTGAGGGAAGCACCAGGATTTTCATTATTAGTTTTATGCCCAATATTTCATATAATGGTTTAAATATGTTGAGATGTTATTAGTAACTAATACTCATGCCCGTGAGTGCTCATTTCTTTATGTTGCAGTTGTTTGCTTTATTTTTTATTTTCATATGAAATAAATTACAGTAACCTGCTGTGTTTACGTGCACATGTTTTATGTATCTACAACTATTCACTTCATTTTTCTCATAACAAAAAAAGACGTGTTAGTGAATAGGAAGGGTGCCATTGTTTTCTTGACACTAATGCATGCTATTGAAAAATAGTACTTCATTTATCTATAGTTTTGGGCCGATTAATATTACTATTGGATTTTTCTTTCTGATTTAAAAATTTTTGTGAAAGAAAAATCAGGTGTTGGAAGGACAGAGCAGTAACTATGGGAAAGAACAATTTTATATCAATAAGAAAACACAGAGGACGAACAACTATTTGTAGCCAATAGAGCTCTTCTTTGAGAAGTAAACTGATAATAAATCTTGAACATTCTTACTTTTTCACATATTCATGTCTTGATATCTAATGCTTCTAACGGAGATCACTCGACTTCATTGTGTATCTCTCTTTGATGAGATAAACATGAAAAATATGTTGAGTACATGAGAAATGATTGTGTGACAAGATGTAAACATGAGAAACTGTATCATGACAGTATAAACTTTAGTAGCCAGACAGATACCAAGAACCACTTCCTCATAGTGTGGGACTGCAAGTTGGGAAAACATATGCAAACTGCTCAGAAGCTTCATGATAGTGCATTAGCAATGACCTCTACAAATGCTACATCCTTCTACCTGGAAAGCATATCATGTAGGTAAGACTCTTTGTGTTATTTGTGAACTTCAAATCAATTTTAGCCAGCGAAAGAAACATTATTTTGGAAATTCTAACATATTTAAGAATATCGTATGCAATATATTTTGCAATGTGATGTGCCAGGCATTTTAAGTAAGTGAAATTAGCCGAGTGTTTTGTATCACAATGGTTGTTCACTATCATAGAATAAACACTGTTTTACACACTTAATATGCAATTGACAAGCTCTAGTGTATGTAACATTTCATAATGGTTTTGATATTAGATTGTAGCTTAGAGTACTGAACATTGTGTCATGTCTTTCCGGTGGTGTTTACTGGGAATGATGTGTATCCAACAGTTCATGTAATGTTTAATTAGTAGTTCTATTTTCAAAACTAAAGGAATAGAGTGCATATCAGGGGAATCTGCAAGTAGGTATTTGATTAATTTTATTTTCCAAGGATGCCTTGTCTGTCAATTATAGTACTTGCTTTGTTGTGGAGGCATATTACAAAATCATTTAAGTATTTTATTCCTTTAAGGAGGTTTGAGTTTCCCTTCAGCTGCAGGAATGGATGTTTTCTGTACCTTTATCAGCTGCCTGGTATTAGTGAGTCTTGGGCTACAGTGACAGTATATCAGATGACTGCTGCTAGGTTTTATTTCCTCTTCCATTCACCCTCTCTGTAGATTATATTCTTCCTTAACCTAGTTATCGTTTAGCCTTTTGTCGTTTTCTTTTGCTTGTTATAATGATATTTCATGTATACTGCTACTTAGTAATTGGCTTGAATTTAATATGGATCTTGCATATCATTTTTTTTGGTCGATTCATTTTTTTTTGTTGAGCTGAATATCACTGGAATGCCAATATCGGCTTAACCATGCACATTTACAATCTGTGTGACATTTTGTTAGCTTTATTTACTGCTGGTAGTTTCATTTTAACAATAATAAAGTTTGTTACTATGTGTTTTTCCGTCTGGCAAATAGTTTATTCATCTTCTACAGTATATAGTGCTACTTCGCAAAGTGGGTCATATGTGTTTATCTTGTCAACTTTCCAAGGTTAGAAAAAAGCTATCTAACTTGTCACTGTTAGTAGGGAACTATAACCAACAAATGAACCGAAGTGTGTTTATAGACATATGATATCCAAATATTTGATTCAATTTTTTTTGCACCTTTCACAATTTACAATAACGACCATTGATTTCTTAAAACTAATTTTTCTTATGAAGTTCAATGCTGTATGATGCTTGTACTCTGCAACAAATGTCTTATGAGGGAGGGGGGACATGAACTCTGGTTGATGATTCTTCTTTGTTGTTCATTAACGTTAAGAGAAAGATCATTAGTGGAAAATTTAGTTTTCCCATTAAGTGGCAGTAGTTGTTTGGGACATAGAGTGTTCAAAGTTGCAAATACAATGTAAACATGACATGACAACAATAGATTTCCTTTCAAAAATGAAGTAATGACACACTTTATGCTCTTTCTTTGCATCTCTTGTGATTTAGTGCTGATTTCCTTCTTTCTGTAGAAGATAGCTTCCGAATTATACTTGACAAATAATGATACCTTAATACTTGACAAGTAATGATGGCTTATATTATGCCACTTCACAGTTAGAGTAGCTATTACTTCTCCTCTTTTGAAGGCCACATTGGACTAACTATTACTAGCTTGAATGAAAAACTGCTGTACAATGTCTCAGGCATACTGTCTTTTGATACTCTTCTAACGTATACATGGGGCTTGGACTTCTGTAGCACTTTGCAGATTTAAAATATGTTTTGAACTTCTGTGATGTATCTTTGCTTGCTTATGACCAAGAATAACCCCCTCCAAATTAATTTTCCTTTTTTCTTTTTTGAGGATAACTACTTCCAAAATTCGATTAACCTCTTACTTCAATCTAACCTGTCTCTGTAACAGGTAGCTGGGACATGGCGCTGGATGCTTGGAGTTGCTGCTGTGCCAGCAATTATTCAGTTTTTCCTAATGCTACTTTTGCCAGAATCACCACGATGGCTCTTCCGGAGGGTTGGTAATTCTGATCCTTATAGAAGGCTGTGCTTTTAATATTTTAATATGTTTATAGAACCTAATCTTTCGGTTGGATTTTCTTTCTACACAGAATGAGAAAGATAAAGCTATTGCGGTACTTTCGAAAATCTATGATTTTGATCGTCTGAATGAGGAGATTGATATTCTTTCTAGTGCTTCAGAACTAAATGTCCTTTCAAAAACTACTGTTGGATGTCTGGATGTTTTTAGATCCAAGGAGATGAGGCTTGCTTTCTTTGCTGGAGCTGGCCTTCAGGTAAATGGTGGAAGTAAGTGCCAAAATCTCCTCAAGTTTCTGGGTGGCCCAAATCTCACTGGAATTAAAAATGAGAGTGTAACCATAACATTCCTCACTTCTCTGCCTCTGTATCCTGCCTGAAATAGTAAACCTTGTCAGTTGTTTCTCACTGTTTTGGAATAGCAGTGGCGCTATCAGTTCATTTTATTTCTTGGCCTATCCTGCGAGAGTTCCCTCCTACCATACAACGTCATATGAGTAGCACATCAAGATTGTTAATCACAATTTTCATAATGCTTGACATAATTTATGATCTTGGTCAACCTGGGATGCTATGCCTGTGGACACATTTCTCACCTTTCTTTTCAACTCTAATATAATTGCTGGTTATAGTTTGAATCTCGCTTAGTAGTGTTAGTGTAAAATTTGCCAGATTAATTTATTTCAAAAATATCACGATTCTAGTAGGTTAAAAATTATATGCTAGTAAACTGCTGTGCACCTTTCTTCTGTTGGTTGTATCTTCATGTTGATATCATCAGATGATTCAAATGTCCGCCATGGCTGAACATACTGATGTCTCTTGTTTGATATATTTGTTCATCCTAAACACGAGCGTACATGCATAGCCTTTAAGAACATCCTTGATCCCCTGTAATACCTCTGACCTTAACATGTCTTCCTATTAGGCAAAGTTTAGACAAAGACCAATGAGATTTGGGTTGTTTAGAAACCATTTGGGTTTTTTTGGCCAATCGCGTCCGTATCTTAAAATCATGTTCTTTATACCTATGAATATTTTCACATAGTTACATGTTAATCTTTTGTGCAGGCGTTTCAGCAGTTCACTGGGATCAACACAGTCATGTACTACAGTCCCACAATTGTCCAAATGGCTGGTTTTACCTCAAACCAGCTCGCCCTCCTCCTCTCTCTGATTGTTGCAGCCATGAACGCTGCTGGGACCATTGTAGGCATCTTCCTCATCGACAGTTGTGGGCGTCGCAAGCTAGCCCTCACCAGTTTAGCTGGCGTCTTCATCTCCCTTCTCATTCTCGGCGGTTCTTTCTCTCTGCAGTCTTCTAATGTCGGCTCCAGCCTCTGCAGCAATGGTGTTTGTGGGACCGAGTATGGGTGGTTTGCCGTTGTAGGCCTGGCCTTGTACATCATGTTCTTTTCACCGGAATGGCCCCAGTACCATGGGCAGTCAACTCCGAGATCTACCCAGAGGCCTACAGAGGGGTCTGTGGCGGAATGTCAGCCACGGTGAACTGGGTTTCGAACTTGATCGTGGCGCAGAGTTTCTTGTCGGTTGTGGGGTTGGTCGGGACGTCAGTGACCTTTCTGATCCTCGCCGGGATCTCCGTGCTCGCACTTGTGTTTGTTGTCTTGTTTGTGCCGGAGACGAAGGGTCTGAGCTTTGAGGAGGTGGACAGATTGTGGAAGGACAGAGCATGGGGACCTGGGGGAAGCAGGCAGAGCTTGCTTGAAGCTCAGGTTTGAAGTTTGTGTTGCAGTTTGTTCTCCAACATGTGTACCACTGCCGTTTTTTATGCGGAAGGGGTGGTGGTTTTTGTGTGTGGAGAGTTCAAGCTGGTGTACTTTTATTTGTAGTAAAAGTCTATATTTTAAATATTTTATTTTAATTTTTTTTGGCTTTTGTTCTTTCTATTTATGATTTGTGTTATACAGGTTTTTTTAAAAAAGAAAAAAAAATTTGTCACATTGTATATGCAATTGCTGCTGACACATACGAATAATCAACATCTTATAATAAAGATATGTTTAATTTTTATTATCAAATTATTATCAATTTTGAAAGGTATAAATTGATTGTTTAGATCACCTTGTGATCATGCTTGCCATTTAGAAAAGTTGAAGAAAGACAGTAAGCAGGCTTATAAATTGTGAATAATTAGTCGCTCACAAAGGCTAATTTATGGAGTTGTTTTCCCTCATTGGACATTTTCTGTTGATGCTTAATAATAATTGTTTTTCTCTATGATTTTATTTTAGTTTCTACATGTTGGGTTTGTATTCATGTGCGAATATAATTTTACATTGAAACTGAATAAAAAAAAAATTATGAGGTTAATTAGAAAGTTTGAGGTTAAAACCTAACATTTTAATCTTTTGAATAGATTGATTCTCATCCTCTATTTAAGACTTATCGTGTTCCCGTGAAAGCACAAATAAACATCTATTATTTCTAGTGAAGATGAGAGAGTTCTCTACTTATGCGGTGTGCTATATGAGACTTATCTTCTCATGTTATTATTACATGTTGGGGACAGGGATCCTCACCGATGATCTCAACGCGTTGTGAGATCAATAACCTCGAGCACATAAATAAGAAATCACAAACACAGAAAGAAGATATTTACGTGGTGCGACCGTCAAAAATATGACATCCACTGTTTAAAAGAGGAATATTAATCATACAGAGAGACTACAAGAGCATCAAGTTTCTCTCTATCTTACCATCTCTCTCTTTTCCCGCTTCACATTTTTTTTCAAAGTACTTACATATTTCTCATCTCATACGTGAGAGTTATAAATAGTATTATAATGTTATCCATCATTTAATGCAGCCTACATCACAGGTGATACCCGAATGCTAAACTAGATACAAGACACAATCCAACATCTCTGCAAAATTTTCAGGTGCAACGTATTTATCATCAAGGCATGCAGGAGTTGCACACATTGACCTCACCAAAATGTGTGAATGAGAGGAAACCAGAGTTTTTTGCAAAGCTTGGTGTTCAGGCACGCAGTGTACACACTCATGAAGGAATCGAACAGTACCTAAACTTCTTGATGCAAAGAGAATTCTTGTCTCTCGAAAAGGACGCAGTTTGTACAGTAATGATAGAAACTTTTGTACGTACCCTTCGTTCACAAGCAACCCCTTGCCGTCATTTGATCCCTGTGGCAAGGACAGAGCCAGGAACGATACAGTAGAACATGAGGTGTTTAATAAATTACCAAAGTTTTTTAAACCTTTAGAGGACACATGAGAAAATTTAAAAATGAATAGACAGCTCCTTTGAAGTTTCGAGGGGCAATAATTAATGTTATAGCATTTTTTGGTTTAGTTTGAACTTCGCGAGGGTAAATAAGAAATTCTTTACATAGCACATGGATCTTCCTTCGAATTTCCGGGTTTATTCTCGATTTTTTGTGGGTTCGGCTCATGCGTGTGAGTCACACTCATATGCAATAAGAGGGTCAATCTCGTGTTGACATGTGTGTTGGCCTTCTTATAATATTATGTGTGCGGGCCTCACATATATGTTATGAGATTATAAGAGGTCCAATCCACGTATCTACACAGAATTGACCTCTTATTAAAAATTCTAAGCTCATTTTTAGCTCTTTTCTGAACAAACGAACATGCCCAGTTGAAACAAGGCAACAGAACGTGCACAAAGAAACAGACAGAGAAACATAGACCTCAAGCAATTATTATATGACACAAAGAAGTTGCCTGTGAATAGAAGGGGCAAAAGGCTGCTGTGCTGGTGAGTTTTATGCCTCCAACTGAACAAAGTTGTATCATTACTGTACAAACTGCATCCTTTTAGAGAGACATGAAATATCTTTACATCACGAAGTTTAGGTATCGTTCAATTCCTTCATGAGTGTGTGTACATAAACCAAGCTTTCTTGTTGGTTTGCTTCTCACACGCACATTTGGCCAGAATAAGGAGATATAAAACTTGAATGATTAATCAAGAACGGGATTAAAAAAGGCTTGTGGATGCATCATGAGGTTCGAATCTATGCAAACCAGAAATTTTCAATATATCTTGCTTATGTAATCATCACCAAAAATACATTAAGATGTTTTCTTCTTCTTCTTCTGTGAGTTAAGAAAGCGAGGAAAAAGAAGAAAGAAAATCTTTTCACATGCAAAACATGCTACGATTTCGTTACGAGAATTTCTACTTTTAGTTTCTAACAGTTTGAATTAGAGATATGAAGAGGAGAAACATTTTTATACGGAACTGATTGGATTTTCTTTCCAGGGAAAGATCTTCTTCTTCTTCTTTTTTCTTTTTGTTTTAGGAAAAGGAAGATCTT